>JAMXBD010002650.1:0-176027 GCA_024138025.1 Combretum micranthum
TTGCGAATTCATTATACCTTATCATCTGAAGGCCTGACTCCACGAAATGAATATATTTGGGTAGTATATTCATTTTGTTCCACTAAAGTTGGATAAAATATCCAAGGGATTTATTTCATCAATTTTATTATAAGTTACGTCTATTTAATTTCTTGAGGAAGAAGATCGTCAGATTTTTATGTTTCACGTGGTCAGCAAATTCCTAAAGATAAGGGATATATTTTACCAAGTTCAGGTTGGTTCAAATTTTCGAAACGAAGATCTTTTAAAGCTTATCTTCAAGATAAAGATATCACTATTTTTATGGGATAGTTTGTTGAAGTATTTATCCAAATTGTTATGGATAAACATATCAAGATATATGAGACATTATCAGATGACAGCATCAACGAAATTTGGATAAAGCTAAGAAGATTATTCGGGATTGATCATACACGTAACAGACACTTCAAAGGAGGGAATTTGCCAAGTCAAATATTTTCAATTTGAGAAGAATTTCGAATTGTTTTGAACGACTTCTTTGCTAGCCGTTGAGATAAAACAATATATAGAGGAAGCACAACACAAGGAAGATATGATGAGAAGAACGAATCTTGCTCTAACTCTCTGTTGAAAGAAAAAGTCTTCGAGTGCATTTCTCTCAAAAGTCCTTGCGTTACAAAGTGTTCACAATATTTTTGTTCGAAAGATAGGATATTTATTGTATTTCCTTGATTGAGTATCATTCAATTTTTTTTGAGTGAGGTTGAGTGTTGCAAGTTATCTGTTAGACCAATTGTGTGTTATAAGATAACGTGAGAATTGGGACAGAGTGTATTGTAGCCAAGAGGATTGCAAGACAAGCTTGTAACTTTTGATTTTGGATATAGTGGAACAAACCGGTGTGGAATACCAGGTCCCCAACGTGGAGTTGGAAGAGAGGACTGACGCTCGAGGCGGAACCTCTATAATCGATTTGCATTTTTCTCTACCCTACTCTTTTTTTTTCGTGCAATTTATATTGAAGTATTTGATAAACTGTCACGTTTCAGAACCTGTTTCAGAGAGTACTTCAGAGAGTTGTCTGTATTCCGCATAAAATTAAATTTGATCTGTTTTGAATTAAAATAGATATACAAGTGTGATTATCAGCTGTGATTAGTTTCTAAACAGCAAGTTTAATTAATTCTAAGTTTAATAAAGTAATCAAAAGGAAGTGAATTGAAAATTTCGAAAAGAATTTATTTTTGTGAAAAAGCAATTCACCCCCCCTCTTGCTTACATTATTGGGACCAACAAAACCATAAGGTGAGAAATAATTTTATTTTGAATTATCCCTAGTCGTTCATTATATGGAATAATAATGATTTAAGACTAGTATGTTGGCTGGATGATGATCATGTTTTATTTATCATAGATATGAGATATTAATTCAGTACATGAATATATATAAGAGTACATTGTCTTGGAATGACCAAATATGAGAATGCCATATGGATCAATGTAATAAGTATTTCTCATTTGTAGTGTTGTTTTAGTCCCTAGACCTGAAATCACCATGGGTTCCAAAATGAGGAATATTATATTTTGGCCAAATCAAACGTTATCCTTAACTGGATAATTATAACGGTTGAGATTGGGCATTATATAAATCATATAGAGGAATTTGAGTGATTATGATGGGATTTGTTCCTCTCATTAATTTGAGAGAGATATCTTTTGGGCCTCTTGATGAGTAAGACTGAGAAATACATGGCTGTGCTCGAATAATTTGATAAGGAGTTATCAATATCATTTGCTTAAGTCAGTCTACTCTGGATTCAAGAAATATGTTATTAAACAATACAAGAGTGTATTGATCCACACCTCATATTTAATTATAAGATATCGTGTAACAAAATGACTAAATAACCGACTGTTAATAGGTAAAATCGGATCACCAATCTTCATTTAATTTGAATAGGCATAATGTCTTGCTAAAGACCAATTATGTCTTGCTAAAGACCAATTATGTCTTGTAGGTCTAAAAGGTGTTTTAGGGCTACTGCCAACATTAAGTGAACCTACATGGTCACACACAAAGAATGAATTGATTGGATCATAGGTTATTTTAGATAACCATATCGAAAATTATATAATTATATAATTATTCTTAATTAGATTAAGAATAATAAATAATTATTAAATAAAATCATTATTTTATAAGATATGTGTTGGTTAATGGAGAAAACCCTAATAAGATTAGGGCGGATAACCAACAGTCACTTCTTCTTATAAATAGGAGGTGATGGTCACCTCTAGGATTTATAGATGCTAGCCGTCACATTAGAATTACAAAGAAACTCTATAACTAAAACAAGAAAGACCCTTCTATGAGAAATTCCAAAAACTTGGAATCATTCCAAGGTGTTAGCACACACATAGATCTAATTGAAAATTCATTCGTGTGGATACAGTAGAGGTGTTCGCATTTGCAACATCTCAAATCCGAATTTCCAGAGCTTTAAAGCATGAAAAAGGTAATTCTATCCTTAAATTTGATTGTATCGAATGGATCCCAAATTGAGAATTTAGGGTTCGCATTTTTATGAAAAATAAAATATATTTCCGTTGTGTTTTTATCCTTAAATTCCCAATAGTTATTATGCAAGACTTTTTTATTCTTTACTCTCTTGTCAAACTACCAAAATAAAATTTTTATTTAAAACCTGAAGGTTGATAATTCTTTGTTGTATAAATTTTTTCTTAAAAACTTATTTATAAGATTATCACCAACACTTTAACAAACATTAAGAACCAAACAACTTTTCTAAGTCAAGTTTAAAATCAACTCACTAAACACCCACTTAGGAATAAATCGGTGTGCAACTTAAGGAACAAAGTTTTATTAAGTAAAAATCCATTTTCTTCTATGAAATTAAGGAAATACAAATAATATAGGATTTTTCCAACAAAGGTCCATGTATTGAAAAATTATGGATTTAGAAAAGAGTAATTATAAGAATAAGAATCTAAAACAATCTACTCCTTTAATTTTCCTGATAAGCCAAAACTTAAAACATTTTTATACAACTTAGAATGTTTTTTCCTCACAACCACATAAAGGTTCATATTTCGAAAAATAATTAGTTAAATGAAGTTTAGCGTAAAAATAAAATATTCATGAACTCAGACTAAATATGGAAACATGAATTTCTTTAATTGAGTTTCACGTTTATAAATCTAAGAATTAGAATTTTGTTAAAAAAAATAAAACTTAAGAAAATTCTTTTAAAGGAATTACACTTGGGTTTTTGTCACAAAACCATGTTATATAAAATAAATTGTTAAGCAAGAATATGTGAATAAAGATAAGACCTTTAGAAAATACATACATTGAATTATAATCTTTCTTATTAATCAAATCGTATATTTACAAAATAGCAATTTAAATCACAAGTCAAAGAATAACGCTTCACTAAACTCTATCATTCATAAAAATTGTTTACGAATTTTATTTCAAGACAACATCACTAGAATTATGCATATAATATGAGTCTATGTATATATTAAAAGGATTTTTCTACTATATAAATGTTTATGTGTTTGCTATAGAATTTTGGATGAAATAAAATTGAGAAAAATTACAATTTAAGGCTGGAATTTCGTGCAAGATCTATACCAATCTGTTTTCAAACACATACAACTTTAAATGTTCAAAATAACACTAGAAATAAATAGATCTTTTCAAGTAGGTAGAATATGATATCTTATATGCGATATTCCCAGTTAAAATGAGTAAGTTATGATCATTTTACGTTGGGATTTCACGTAATTCGAATTTTGACAAAAATAACCAAATAGAATTAGAAAGTTTAAGTAGAACTTTTATGAAATAATTATCTTGGGTATTTCTTTTGTTTAGGTGACGAATAATACAAAATTTCCTTTCCTGATGATTACTATGAGTAAGAAGATTGCTATATGGACAAGTGGGTTTTCCCTCTAAATTTCATCATCTTGCTTGTACTTATAGATAGTTGCATTAGATCTATAGGTACAAGAGAAAATGAACACATATGGGATATGGGTTTATATGTATATGTCTTTATATATGTGTGACAATGGATACTAAGCATATCAGAATCCACAAATCATTGTTTAAGTACGTAGTTAATATTACATGTTGCTTATGTGCGTGTGATGATTGTTTGATCACCTTTAAGTTTATCATAATTATACTCGGCCCTTATATAAATTAAATGGACATGCATTGTATCCGTTGAGTCACATCATAAGAACTGTTACTCTTACACGAGGAATTGGAAGGGCCAAAGGTCAAGCTCATTCTTAGGGAACTAAGACATACTGGAGATACATCCCAAGGATGAGTCGTGCCAATTGATTTTTAGAGCAGAGTGTTCGGGGTTTAGCAGTGAAGATGGCAAGGATCTTCGTACCTAAATTCCTCAACCTTCAATATGGAGGGGTAAATCCGTTCTATATATGGGTTCCAGATAATTATATATATTTGTATAATCATATGATTGTTGCATAGTATATGCATGAAAATTAATAAACTTGTTTGAAATCATGGTACGAGTAAAAGGGAATAACTCACTAAGCTCATTGTAAGCTTACACCCCCATAGGCTTTTGTTAAAACAGGTATGTTTGTGGTTACGATCAAGGATCGAAATAATAAGGAAATCATTGGTGAATCTTTGAGCTCTTGTGGAAGAAGTGGAACCATAGGATAGATTTACCTTCATGTCTCTTTATGAGTTATATATGATATTTTAATATTTGGAGATTTTTAGGAAGTGTATTTGTATAGTTCTAAAGACATTAGTGGGAGTATGCCCCTAAGAATTTTAATTGAGGTTGCTTATCTTTTATGTTAAGTATTCTTTTTACCTTGTTATTCAATTATTATCAAAGTAAATTGCATTACTTCGATGCGTTCTCTTCGATGTGTTGTACGTCTTATGCATGATATGAAAGCCTTTGCATGACTAAGGAACTTATTCCTAGACTTTAATATTGTGTACGACAAACTGCCACATTTAGGGTACCCTTTGGGGCATGACATTAAGCATCATGGGGAGAGAATTTCTCCATGAAAAGATGCATGAAACTTGATAATAATACTTAATATCAACTAAGGAGGCATGGGGTAGATGTTTACCTAAACAAAACTCAAGAAAATGGGTGTGTGTGTGTGTGTGTGTGGAGAGGGACAACAAGAAATCAGCAAGGAAAAAAAAGAGAAAAAGAATAAGAGAAATGAGAGAATTTGATGAGAGTTGTAAAGTACAAGAAGAAAGAATGGTAGTAGGTATTTATAGAGAGAAATGGGAGGATTTTTGTGTGTGAAATAAATTAAAAATAAAATAAAAATTATTGCTACAAATAGGGGATAGCAGCTGCAACTTCCTCAAAAAAGGGGAAGAAAAAAAAAGAAGAAAGAAAAAGTAGATTTGATGTAAAAGGGAAGGTACATGTTAAAGAATATAAATTATAGATTATATGATTTTTTTTATAAGAATATATATAAATAAATAAGGATAAAATAGCAGCATTAAATTGATGCAAAATAAAAGCAAATAGTAATGCTAAAATATCATATAAATCACTAGTAGAAAAAAAATACACGTATATAGGATATATCTGATGTTTTTACGACCCGAAAATTTTTTATCTGATATTTTGTGAATATCTAAATATTTTTTCGAGTATAATTTGATTGTAAGAAAAATTTATCTTGTTTTGGTTGTTGGTATTCGAATATGGAAACAGATCTCGTAAAGTCCAAAACGATAGAAATTTTGGACCATCTGATATTTTTAATGTTTATACTATATATATGATTCATAATTTGAGTTCGTAATATTTTTCTAATTAATTTATTAATTTATAGTTTTAGAAGTTGTTCAATCGAGTTTGAATTTTCTAATGTTTTGGTCGACTTGGTTGGAATTTAGGATTTCGATTTCGTTTTCAAGTCTAAGGTTCTACTCATAAGATTACCATAAAATTTTAGGGGTTTTCAATTATAGAAAATTACTTCTTATTATTTTATTAATAGATATATTTTGGGATATACTGGCTTGGTTTGCTTAGAGTCGGATAAATGAATTGTTTAACATAGAGATTTTGAGTTAAATGATTATTGAATTTTCATTTTGTTTTTGAAGGTACTTTCTTTCTTAAGGTTATAAAATTCTGTATTAGATCTTATTTAGAATTTCTAGAGTTCGATTTTAACTTGGGTTTTTTTTAGGTTTTGATTTCACTATTTAACTTTAGGATTGTTTCTAAGAGTATCGAAAATCCAGGGGCTTATGGGATATCATGCCCATGATCCAAGCCATAATGATAGATACCCCCTCCATGCTACCCGTGATGAAGACTGTGAGCACACCATTGTCGTAAAATTTAGGAATACAATGGAGATCACGAGCTCTGTCATGCCCCATAATCCCGGTCATTGCCATGCCAATAATGATTGCTATTTGCTTGAAGAATGGAAAGAAAATTTCAGGCTGTGATCCATAGTGCGATTGCACATCATGTTTCTGATATTTATTTTTACTTTCTTATTTTATTTGTTTGGCTTTTTTATATTCCATATTTGCCGTTACCTGACTTGTGGGACTATATAAGGGATATTAGGGTTATGCTTAGGAATAAGTTAAGAAGTTTTGAGTCTTTGCAACCTTTGAAAACTTGATATCTTTCTAATTCTTGAACTTAGTTCCTTAATGAATTTGAGAGTTTTCTTAACCTTTATTGTCTTTTTCAATCATGTGTCGTATTGATTGATCAATACATCTAATTCAATCTTTTTATAGTACGTAACATCCTAAGAAAAAATTGTTCATATCCTTTATTTTCTGTTTTTATAAAAAGCTACAAAAATCATAATTATAAAAATTCCTTTGCGTAATTCTAACGCAGATCTTATTCGTATCATCTTGGTATCAAAGCTTTAGTTTACCATGCAAAATATTAAATGGTCGATTTTAGATTTTAGGAACAACATGTGATAAGTTGGTAAGATCTAGTTCTCGTATCTTGTGGAATTTACCATGGGTGTGGTTTTCACAGAGATTACTAGAAGGAGTTAAGTTACGATTTGTTTCTTGAGATATAAGTTATTGTCTATTCCGATTTGCTCGATGAACAAGAAAAAGGACCTTGAATTGCAACTTTTTGTTATTTCATATTGCTGGGTTATGATTATTGTGTGTGGTGATTGTCTACTAGGGTTTTTGTGGTTTGATGGAGGGTTAAGGTTATTATTATTGAGTAAAAGTGTGGTTACTTAAATAGAAGCCATGATGAGCAAATATTGTAGTAGGATGACACAAGAACTAAATTATTAAGTAAATTTGCGATGGATTTGCCTGGTTTGATGGTTACAGGTCCTTAGGAGATTATTTAGATTGGGAGTTCCAGATAGACCAAATTATTGGAGAATTTCTATGCTCATTTTGTTGATTGAGACATATTATTGTTGAGAAATAAAATGGATTTGCAATGTTGCAGTAGCAAAATATTATATTAGAGCGATCATGGAATGGGTTTTATGATGTTATTACATGGGATCTTGTAAAAATGTTGATGAAAAAAGATTTGTCCCACCCAGTTATCAAGATGAGCAATATGAATCTTTGTTGATGTTAAAAACGAGGATTCATGAAGGTTAGACAATATGCCAAAGTGTTTAAGATTCTCGTTAGGAGTAGTGAAGTATTTGAGCCTCTTGTACACACCATCGGTAGATTTGTGAATGGTTTAAACTCTAACATCGCTAAGAGTGTTGGTTGTCAAATTTTGTTGTCATTAAAGGATGTTATCCAAACCGCCATATTTAGAGAATTATCGACTTTAATGTCTACTCTAATGGAGAAAACAAAACTGCTAGAGACCTCGAAGGTAACTGACTCGTTAGATAATTGTGTCGAGCATGATTATTTAGTTGAGGGAGATAATGGTGTAGATTGTGAAGTTAATGATGACAATACTTGGGAATCTTATGTAGGGGAAACAAATGTTATAGAGAAAGTGCAATGTTGTTGTAAGATGGAGTTTTTTGATATTTGTGTGCTCGCATTAGAGCCATTTCTATCTATACCATGGACTAATGAGCATTACATGCATATATATGTCCATCTTCCTACGGTTCATCTGTTATATTTTGATGCATTGATGAGATTATCAAAAATTGAAAGTTGACATAATATTAGTCATACAGATTGTTTTATATATTGGCATAGCATTCGATTTTTGTGTGACAACATAGTGATGAAAGTAATATTGTAGGTACTACCTATTTTTGACATGGCTATTAGAGGAAGGGATGTTGTTGCTCCATTTAATAGTTACGTTTCTTATTGTTTCAATGGTACCAAACCAATGTTGATGGGTCCTATAATTGGCGAATTGTATGATAGAATATATGTAGCTGAAGATAAGGTGTTTGATTGGATGGAGCGGATATGTAGTGACTAAAGTAGATTGAAATATTGTGGGGGAAGAGTCTAAGTTTTCGTATGTCTTTATTCTTGAAAGATTGATTGGAATTAACTTGAGACTATAAGACTTTTGTCATGTGAGTGCTTGTCCTCATGTTTAGAAGATTTTAGTTAATCGAGTTGTAGACACCCCATTTTTACCAATTTAAGGCTTTAATTTATAGTAAAAATTAATATTATGTTAAGCCCAAAGATTATTATAAATACTATAATAAAAATAAAAAAAAGAGAGAAATATATATATAGAAAAGAAGAGAGAGAACAAAAGAAAAGGAAATAAATAAACAAAAAGATAAAAAGAAAAAGATAGTAATAAGAAAAAAAATAGTAATAAATAATAATAATTTTATAAAATATTTTTGGGCTTGATATAATACTAGTTTTTATTATAAATCTATTTGGAATTAAATAAATTAGGTATATTTATTAAATCTAATATTTTTGGAAGCCTTAAATACATTTTAAGTGCAAAAGAAAATGAGGCACAGGCCAAATAGCATATCGATAAACACACATGCATACACGTCAGAGACTGGGGTTCAAATCGTGCATGGAGCATCCAAATTTTTTTTTTTTAACCTTAGGCACGTGCTGCGTGGCCAACCCCGACGCACGCGCGTCGTCTCCTTCCTTGTAAAACCAGTTTTCTCGCACCCGACATGCCATTTTCAAGCTCGATTTTGGCCAAATTTGCTTCTAATTTCATCAAATCAACATAAGATTTGAAAGAAGACTTGGAATACTACAAACTTAAATCAATTTTTGGTTTCAAAAATTCAATTTGGGTACTTGAATCTGAGTTTGAAAATTCATGAACACGCATTTTTGCACAAGTTCCAAAGTTTCACAATTCAATTTGTTTTGACGAATTAGACTTCCAACATCACGAATTTGACTCAACTCATCACGCCCAACATTTTTCCTAGATCATTCATACTTGAAAAAGCTCAAATCGTGATCAATCAAGCTTGAAAATTCGCATGTTCTCGTGTTCGTTGAATTCAATGTTTTTAGTATAAATAGGGGTCGAATTCACTAGTCTCAGCATCTACAACCCCAAAAATCACCAATAAACACTTGAAATAGCTTGAATCAAAGGTCGAAGTTCTTAGGTTCAATTCGAAATTTTCGAACTTGTTAGGATTATGAAGTTTTCAAGGAAATTGAATGTTATAGCAAGCTTTAGGAGTTCTTGATCCACCTTTTCGAAGCTTGGATTAATCTTAGGAGTTCAATCACCATTTTCATGAAGAACCACCATCGGCCGCCACCTTCAAAGCTTCAAACCACCACTTCTGATCAATCTCGATCCACATCACCACCATAGGAGTGTTTGTTGTCCCTAAATCTATCAGTTTCGCAAGCTTGGGCGTCTCAAACCATCAAAGCTGGCGGTTTTCAAAATTTCCAGCCAAACTCCTGCGTTCCTCTAGCGGCTTGCTTAGATTGGATTTCGAAATTTGACCTAACCCGACTCCAAATCCAATAGCTCCAACCCGACTCCAATATCCAGGTAAGTTATATTATATTATATTATCATTATAAATAATAAAAAATAAAAATGATAAAAATATATATAGATATGGAATTTATATAGTATTTTTTTCTTTTAAAAAAATAAAAAATAGGAAATATGCATGGAAAATATTTTGTCACTTAGAATTTTTTTTTAATACAAATAATTTGATAGCTTTGAGGCTTGTATTGGAAAATTCTTGATTTTCTAAAGATTTAAAAAATTAAGAAACTTAAAATGAAAAGAATTATAATACTTAAAATTAACCAACAAATTAAAACTTTACAAAAAGAACTACGTTTCATCTGATCCCAATTAGCAGGTAGTAGGTACCTCTGAGGCGACTTAAAATAAAAAAATTTATTTTGTTCCACTACATTTTGTAAATTTCAAATTAATTTATTTATTTGTAAATATAGATAATTTCATCATTAATTTGTAAATAAAATTGTAAATGTGGAAATTCATAAAATTTAATTTATTTATTGTTTTATTTTTCGAGCATTAAAAGGATAAATTTTAAAATTATAAATTTTTAAGTAGTAACCATATGGTTTTAATAAGATAGCCCCCGAATCCAAAAATCTCTGGTTTATAAAATTTATCTTTTAAATCAATTTTCCGCAGACTAGTAGCTAAGTTAGGATTAACCAACCCATTAATCCTAATTTATAATTTTTCCCGATTCTAATGGAGTGGCGACTCCAAAACGTTTTTTTCTTAAATTTTCTTTTAATTCCTAGTCGATGGTTGGTATTAAATGGGTTAGGGTTTGATACGGATCGGATTAAAAGAAATTAAACCAGAAACGAAAAATCCAGGCTCGACACGAGCCGATGATGAGTGGTATGACTTATTTCGGAAGCTATAGTATAGAATGGCTGAGAGTGCCTAAAGTTATTATTGAAATGCTTTAGGAATTATTATTTTAGAAAGGATTTGTGGATTAAATATTGGAAGTTGTCCATGAGCCAAGCTTGTTTGGAAATTTTTGTTTAACTACTTTTAAGTTTTGCAGGTTTGTCTTTGATCTAATCATGTAAACTTCAAAGATTTGAGGAAAAATCTTCATGAGCTTAAGGATATGACAGGAATCATGAAAGAAAAATTCTGCATGAGGATATCACATTCGCCTTCACGGCCACCATCCAAGCCGTGATGGTAGATGCCCCCTCCATGTCGCTATGATTGAGACCGTGAGCACGTCATCGTTGGATAATTTAGGAACATAGTAGAGATCATGACCTCTCTCATGCCGATATGCTAGCCTTTGCAGTGCCAACAATAGCCCCGATCTACTTGAAGAATGGAAAAATAATTTCAAGCTAAGGAGATCATGGCTCATGTTATAGTCGTGATCCACAACGTGGTTGCACGTCTTTTTCTGATATTTATTTTCACTTTCCTATTTTATTTATTTGGAATTTTTATGTTCCATATTTATCTTTACTTGACTTGTGGGAGTATATAAGGGTTATTAAGGTTATGTAAAGGAAGAAGTTAAGAAGTTTTAGGTTTTTGCCACATTTGACAACTTGATATATTTGTAATTCTTGAACTTGGTTCTTGAATGAATTTGAGAGTTTTCTCAACCTTTGTTGTTCTTATCAATCGTATGTCATATCGATTGATCAATACATCAAGTTCGATCTTTTCTTGATACATAATATCTTAGGAAAGAATTGTTTATATCATTTATTTTCTGTTTTTATTAAAAATTATAAAATCATAATCATTAAAAACACTTTATTGTGAAAGGCTATTTAAGAGAAACCTACTTCGTAATTTTAATACGAATCCTATCCGTATCATTACCATCTTACCAACTAAAGGAAGACATAAAAAAGCATTATCTTTATAATTTCCAATTACCGAAACCTTCTATAGATAATGGAGGTCTGCTTTCAAGTCTAGGTCTCAGTCAAACTAATCGGTCACTAGTCAACTACCCCCATGGTTTAATCTAGACCAACTAATGTGGGTGGTGCAGGTAGATTTGTACTAGATAAGAGTGCTAATAGAGCTCCGAAAGAAAGAGATAATACAAATGGAGATAACATGGTGATAGGAATCATGGATCAGTTGGTCCAATAACACGGGTTAGAGTTAAAGGAATATAAAACTTAGTTCGACGATTCTTGTGTGGGGAGCCAACTGAAGATGAAAGTGATTTCTTCCCATAACTATTTAATTCATTGTATAGGGAAGTATGGTTTAGTTCATATTAAAGTAGAAGATAAAATAGAGATAGGCACAAAAGGGTGATTAAAGGATATTGGGCCATATCCCATGGGTCTTGCCTAAGATCATAGGATACACTAATGGAATTCACTAATTGACACGCTGATAGCTACGACCTATATTGTGGATCACGATCAAATTACGACCCATATCGATGGTTGTATTAATGTATGAAGCAAATGTGAAAGATTCTAAAGGGAACCACAACTTGACCCACAGCTCATAGCTTGTGCCATGCAAGCCAGAAATTGGTCGATACTTGGAACCGAGAGGGTCATGCCTTGTCATAAGCTTATACCATAGGCCATGCTTTAGCAAAGTTGCACTTTGATAGAGATTTGAGGATTCTACGCCTCGTGGCTTGGACCGTGGAGTAGTCTTACAAAATAATTTTATTATTTTTCTATTTTATTAAATTAGTTATTGATTGACTATTTTACCCTTTGCCCTAATTATGAGATGTAAAATGGACCAATAGGCATTGTTTAAGATTCTTTTACACTTTTGAATATTGAATGAAACTTGAGAGTTTTTCTCAAACTTTCTCTTTATTTCAATATTTGTGATTTAGTGAGAGTTTTGTTGTTTTATTGATCGTGCATCACATTTATTGATTAAAAGAACTAGTTTGATTCTTTTATTGGTGCGTAATATCCTTGAAAATAGATTGTTTATGACCTTTACTTTTAGTTTTTTAAACCTAAAATCTAAATAAACAATAATATATTTTGATAGGGTCTAATTAAGAGTTTTCTTGTTATTGAATTGTATAAAGAATTACATCCCATATCACATGGGAGAGAAAGCCAATGATGGAATTTTGATGGATACGTCAAGGGAAGAGAGGAGCTAATGCCAAATTGGGCATGGAATGGGATTGTTTTGGCGTTGGAGATGCTGTTGAAGGAATCACTAGATGCTTGCGAAGTTTTCAGCCAATAAGAATGGGCCATCAGCAGGTAGCAACAAATATAAAGATGGGGCCTGCCACTCTAAATGTGCGAAACTTCATGGTGTTTGTGCAGATGTTGGAGGAGAATCAACTGAAGTAATGGTTGGTATCTGCTTGTGAGAGGACGGAAGCGATGGTATGGGTGAGGTTCAGACCTTCCAGTACTAAGGCTAAGGTCCATGGCCTTAAGCTTGGTGGTGATCATGGTTTTCCTAGATTTTTCTTTTTATATGGCAAGTAAAATGGTGGACGCTATAGTTGTCAAACTCAAGTTTCTACCTAGAATCGCCAAGGAATCTATAGAATCGGAACGTAAAGTCGAAATGTAGAATCGTAAGATTCTATAGCTAATGTAAATTTGCTTACAAAAACCATAGATTTACTTACTACACTAATAAAACTTTAAATAAATAATGAAAATAAAGAATTTAGTTTTAAATTAGTTATATACAACCAAAATTTAATTTACCAATCATAATTCACATACTCTCATTAATATATTCAGTGCAATTTTGATAATTAAAATAATTATTTTTATTTAATAATGATTTACAATCTACAATTATTAAGATGTATTGCAAATCAATTAAATTATTATGTATGGGTAGCTTGTTTTGTACAATAATGAACATTTTCATATTCACTATATATTTGAGCAAAAAATCATTGCATTTATGACAAATAAATTACATATAGAAAATTATTAAAAAAGGGAAAAAACATAGCACTTTATATATTTATTTAATTTTTATTCAAATCTTTCAAAATATATCAAAGTATATAACCTAAAAGGAAAAAACTCTCTAAAAATACAAAAAACAGGAAATAAAAGGAAAAAAATAAAAATAAAACTAAAATTAAGTTAGTGTAAGATAAACATCAAGAATGAATCCTAAAAATCCTAAATTTAAACATATTAAATTGATTGCATTTACTTAAAACAAACCCTAAAAATCCTAAATTTAAACATATTAAATTGATTGCATTTTTAAACTTCAAATAGAAAAAAAGTGTAAAATTATAACTTTATGATTCTACATTGATTCTACTACCAATTCTACTATGTAAAATTGCGATTCTACGCGAGTTTACTCAAAAAACCATTTTGTATGCTGGTTGAATCGAAATCCCATCATCAACTCATAAACTCATAGAAATGTACGAGTTGACTCGCGAGTTTGATAACAATAGTAGACACGTTGTCTTCAACTTCAAGTGCCATGCCGTTCAAGATTCTAGCTTGGAATATCGGGGGTTAAGCGGGGTAGGGTTGGATGGGGTGCAATTTCTAATTTGAGAAGGCAAGTAATATTTGACCCATAAATACATATCGCTTGGACATTCTAATATTGTAGATATATATCTTTGAACCATAAGTGTTGAATAGGTTAGAAAAGTTTATGTGTGTAGTATGTGCTAATATAGTGTTTGGGTAAGGGAAATAGGTGTGGAAGTGTTAAGAGATATTTCTTGGTTTGGAAACAATGAAGAACATATGATTTGGACAATTCTTGGAGTACACAACCCAATGCACGACCTATGTATGAGTCATGTAACTCTTAAAAAGTCATAAGAATTCGAATGGAGTTTGCTTAAAAGTGTATGACTCTTGCTCGAGCCCCTACACTACCTTCTACCATGACCATGCATGATACCAGCTCGTGCACTTTGAAACACATTTAAATTCACATTTTTTCATCTAACAAACTATTGAGATTTATTTAACTCATCCATCTAGGATTTCATTATATTACCTTGAAAATTAAATATTGTTAAGAATAAGCAGTGAATACTATAAAAGTATGGACTGTAAGTAAAATTAGATTTAAAAAAAATTTAGAATATCTTGATTGCTTCATGATTCAGGTTAAAGGATTTTAGAATTCTAGATAGATCAACTTTCCAAGTAAGTGTATATTTTACTTATTGCTTGTGTTTGCCTAGGTTAGAAACATAAATTAATTAAATGTCTATTCGACTATAAGAATTTGTATGTTGATATTGTGGACTATCCAACATCCAATATATACATATACAGTGTGTGCATGTGTGTGTGCTTGTTCAACTTAAAAGTTAAAAGTTAGGTTTAAGTGATGCATGTGTATTATATAAGTATATGTTTGTTCAACTTAAAAGTTAAAAATAATGAATTCAATGCTTGTTATATTAGATTCAAGTGTATGCATGTGATTAAGTGATTGTCTTTTCATACATATGTGCTTGCGGTATACTATATTAAGCTTCGTATCACTCTTTATCAATTTTTCATATGCAAGAAATTAACGAATTGTGTTTCATTAGCTGTGAACCAAAGAAAGAGACCGAGTTCTATGTTAGAAGTTCTAAAGTTCATAATGGACTGATGTAATTGTTCTACCGTGTTTAGGTTATGGATTTCTTAGAAGTTTGTATCAATTTTGCAACTAGCATAAGTGGATTCCACTTTGCAATATTAAGGTTTGTGATAACTTTTTCTTATGGTTTAATAATAGGTTTTGAGTCTTTGTGTTTCATATTTAATATGAATATGTAAAAGGTTTGCATATTATAAATTCCTTTAATACTAGAATTCACATGGCAACTTGAACTACTTTGGGCTTAAAATTCAATAATCATGAATTTAGAATTTTTATCTTCTAAACACTATTGGTCATGGACAATTTTATGGCTTTAGGTCTTTTGATATATTGAAACATTGCTTCTTTTTGTGATCCCGAGAAATTAAACATATACATATGTGAATCTGCTTTATGATGGCTCGTGTGGATATCTTACAAGGCCACACAATTACCTATCATGAATACATAAATATACATATTAATGTAATAAAAAGTTTGATTAAATGTAGCAATTTATATTTTATCAATTTTTTTTTATGGAAAAAGCGCATTTAACTGGTTAGATTAATCCATTTAATTTATAAAATTGTAAAGAGGAAAGTTAGATTGAAAACAAATGCTCCATCTACTAAATAGGTTCACATTGGCCCGTTTAACTCTAAGCTGATGTTAAGGTTGTGTTAGTTAGGCTTTGCTGACTTCGTTTCTATCTGTACTAATGTTTTCGTAACTAAAAACATAAAAAAGGGGCAGAGATAGGATTTGGCTAATTATTTAATATTATCGAGCATATATTTTAAGGTTTAAATAATATAGAGTAAGGTAATATGATTAAAGGGCTTAGTAGTTTGATAGTCGAGTTTTGCTGGATCAATTATTTAAGTAACTAAAGTTTTATATCATTATTTGATCTTAAATTAAAATGCAGTGGAATTTGAGTAGTGTTGATGGTCTATATTAGATATGGGCCACTTGAACCAAATCCGACCCCAGATCGCGTCACTCTGTTAGGCCCGGATCTTGATCATAAGCACTGCAACATAAGATCTTACCATAGATCCTTGATCCCCACTCGGCACTTGACCACGACCCCTAGCAATTGGTTGGTTTTGATTCATATACCACTCTCCACCAGTCACTTGATTAGATTTGGCACCCACAATGGTGGAGCAATGGGTTCATCCCATGACCATTGCCAATAACCCATTCGCCCATTTATCCATGATCCCACGATAATTCACAACCATTGGATCAATCAATTATAAATACTGCTTACCCACCATGGGAATTGTAATATCGCACTCAACCCATCATATGTGTTTAGTCAATGTGCTTATTATGACAATGACTAACTTAAGCATCGAGTAGCCGTATTGAATCTATACCTGACGTATCACTAATCAAGTTCTTGTTTTACAACTCTCCTTCTATTATAACGATCAAAGATTAACATACATTTTGACCCAGTCTCTATCGAATTCAAATAAGTCACAAGTAGTTTGGTGGTGCATCTCAAGTTTGGATGATTAATATTAATTTTTCCCCTAATTGAGTTGCTTTTCTGAGTGGGTAACTCTGGTTATTAGGTTTTGGGCCATATAACTTAAGCAATACGAACTAGCAAACTGGTAAATTTTTCTGCCCCATTTAATCCTTAGACAATTATTGGGTTAACACAAAGCTGGAATTGAAACTCTAGTTTTGCAGGTTTATAAAGACAAATTTGCACTAATGTTTCCTTTTGATTCATTGATTATGATTCGTTTGGCATATGAATCCACAAATTATCAGCACCATCAATTCAGTTTGGTGTCCTAGCATATGGACTGGACCTTTTTTTTTTATCGGGCCTGATTTAATAAATTCACTTGAGTCCGATTTCTTGCACTTGTTTTGACTGAAAAGGCGAATGGAAAGAAACAGAGAATAAAAAGGCCAATATTAGAGAATTATAACGGAGGAGGGTTTTGCTCCCGAAGAGGCGATGTTGCTTCTCCGATACGAGCGGTTTGGGCGGCAGCCTCTGCGAGGTTGTGCTCTCTTCGGTCGATAGCGAAACTCTCTTCTCTTCATATAAAATTTGGGTAAATCATGGAATCAGAGTCGTTGTGTTTATGTTGTGTCTCTTTATCTCACTATACTACTACTACTACTACTACAGTTGTTGTTGTTGATGATGATGATGATGATTCGGCTGTTGCTGCTGCTGCTTCTCTCTTCCTTCTCCTCCTCCTTTTCCTTCCTTTCCTTTTTTTTCCTTTCCTTCTTCGCAGTTTCATAGATGTCATGAGAAAGAGGCAATGACGATCCTTAGTAGTTGGGAGTTGATGCGAAGAAATTTTAGAATAGACAGATATTGAGAACTGTTCGTATCTTGGCGTGGCGGTTCCTAAGGATTCGCAGCCATGGCGAGGTTCCTTTGAATTTGTCTGATTAAAGGCATATCTGAGCCTCAAAAGAAACTTACTCTGATTTTGACTTAGTATAACAGAATAAATAATAATTATAAATATAATGTTGATATGGATTGATTTATATTATTACAGTTTGACTGCTTAGTTTATTAGCTTTTTACACCATATAAATTCATGTTATCCAATCATTAAAATGATTGTCCCGCCACCACTATATGAAATCTCAGCCTTAAATATCTTAGAGGGAAGATGAGCAAAAGTTAATGATTTTTATGGACAAAATATGTTTTTGGAGAGTGGTTCTGGACGTGGGAATTCTGAATGAATTTAGTCACAGCAGATATTACTTAGCGATTTAAGAGATAAATTTGAATCCTGTGATACACAGTATTGGATGATTTACATGTATAATTTTATGTCATTTCGTTTCCAATGGTTTAGGGGCCCAGATATAGATGGTTGTGAGAAAATGTGAATATCTGCAGTCTTTGCACCCCCTTGCCAATCCTAGAAGCAAAGATCCTGGTAATGTATATCTCCTTCTGCTTGAGTCCTAAAATTTATAGCATTCTTGAAATTTCAGTTAGTCATTCGGTATAGGATGTCTTTGATAAAAGCCTAACTGAGGAAAACCTTTATTGAACTTGGTCTTAATTTGGCAAGATATTACGGAGGTCATTGAAAGCAGTTGCATAAATTTGTAGCTTTTAGTACATATGAAAATTGTAGGTGGTGAATGGTGATGCTGGCAACCTCACTATGCGGTGGTAGTTTTGAGAAAAATAAACTCTAGCATTTTCTGTATGTATATTTATTATTAAAAGTGATCGAGAAGCAACCAAAGGGATTCCATTTCCTAGAAGAGGAAGTCATTTTCCCTGTACCTAATTGAATATTTTCATTCAAATAAAACTGTTTCCAGCTGAGAAATGTATTTTCTGTCTCGAAGTCAGAAATTGTTTTTCTGGGGGTGGGTTTATTCTAATGAGGAATGTTCTCCATGCTTTTTGTGTAGGATGTACTAGTACTAGTTGTAGCATAAAATTGTGTTAATCAAAATCATATGGGTTATAATATATAGTTACTGTGGTAAGCAGAAGTGTGTAGCTTCTGTAGTGGTGTAGCTAGAGCTGGTTGTAGTTGGTGGAACATGATGGTAACAGCTAGTTTCCAATACTTGTGGATGATGTTTGTATCAATAAGTGATTTCAGTTCTAAAGGAAAATCTTCATCCTCGTTTTAAAATTTCATGCATCACTTAGTTGCCATTACCAAGATTACCAAGTGACTAATCTATAAATTTTCACTGATAAATGCTTGTGTTCTTTCGCATTATTATCCAATATTCCTAGTCACTATTAGGTTTTGACTTTGATTGAAGCTCATTAGCCCACTGAATGGAATGATTCAAGCTTTAAAGGGAGTGACATAAATGTGCAGGGATCCACGCTGAAGAAACCATGTTTTTTACCATATTATGTTTAGATTAACAACCAACCAGTACAAAATGCTTAAGCTGTTTTTACATTAGTTTGTTGTAGACACTATATTCAACTTTGTAGATCAAGATAATTGTTACTACAACTACTCACCATTCCAGTGTGTGAACATTATAAAACTAAATCATAAGAAAACTCAAAGATGGTTCATAAGCCATTTTCTAAAGCAAATGCACCCTAAGTTGCATTAATTTTCTTTAACGTATGTTTGCCTTTTGCAAAATTTGTTTGAAAGATAGCAGGTAAAGCTTCTTTCGTATTAGACACAAGCAAAAATTAAAAGACCTGCACAGATGACGATTTCCTTTATATCTGTGCATCATGTCCTAGTAAGAAGAGCAATAGGCTCACATATGCAAATGTATATGGTGAATTGAAGAAATAAGAACTTCGGTAAGCTAGGAATTTCTGTCAAATTTCGTTTGATTTAGAGAATATAAGTTGGGAACATGACTTGGTTTCCCTTTTTCTTTTGTAATGTGATCAGGCTTTTGAATCCTATACTCTTTTTCTTTTTGAATGCTGGACACTTGTTATTCTAGATTGGATAAAATACTTGTGCAATGGGAGTCTAGTTATGCTGCTTTATATTGCTTTCTAATTGACAATGCATGAAAGGAAACCTAATTGAAAACGTGGATGGATTGCAGCATAGTTCAATATCTTTTCTAATTTATGCATTGAAGACTAGTTTGTATCCAATCTTAGCAAATATATAACAATTGTGAAGAGTATTCTTGAAAATTTGAAGGGACTAGGAAAAAAAGTAGTTCCCAACTTTCAAGCCTAAACATTCTGATATACCAAGTTTCTACATTGATGAAGTCTTGCCTAAATTAAGAAAATTGATGCTTATTGGCCTAGTATTGACTGACCGAGGCTGTCCGCAGGTATGTTAGTTTGGTCTTTTCTATTAAATAGTTAGGTAGGTGCTTGTCATGGTATTGATCTTTGGTGTAAATATGCTCTGCCTTTGTGTAGAACAGTCGATGGAGATCATTCCTTTCTAGAACCTAGACTACCAAGAAAGATATGCTGTTCTATCCTTTTAGCCATAGCCCTCTTGGGGGAAAAAAATAAATAAATAAGATTTGCAATTTTGATGCTTCTAGCTATGGTCTCATGTCCAAATGGTGAATATAAAATTTAATAATATGTGCTGCCTAACATTGTATCCGTTGATAAATTGTTGAATTAATCCTCTTAATCAATTTGACAGAACTCTATTATTTTTATTTTTATTTTTCGATTTATTTTTAGCAGTCTATGATTATCTCAAGTAGCCTCAATATAATATATATGTCCAATGTGGAAGGATTCTTTATTCTTCCGCCGGCCCTATAAGATACGGTGCATTGTTAGGGCTCGAAGCGATTTTGCCATTGTGCATTTTCAAGCACCAATCTTTGTTGGTGTTCAGGTTCAATTCCTTCATTCATTGAGGTTGGCGACTTATTTTATAGTGATCGTGTTGTTCTATTCAAGGACCTGCTAAATTGCATTCAAGGTGCTTTGGTTGCTCGTTTGTTGAATTTTCCCTTATCATGATTAATTTGAGTGTTCTTTTGTATTTTATTGCATATTGGTCAGTAGTGCTTTATTTTCTCTTTATTGACGCTGTGTTTGGTAAGGTAGAAATTGTAAGAAAAAGTTACAGAAATTGATGGAAAGCTAAGGAAATATGGAGTTTGGGAATTTAAAGTGAAGGAAGTGGGTGGAAATGATGCAAAATTATTCAAATACCCGTAGAATTAAAGTTTTAAAAAAAAATCATAATAATAAAGTTACAGGATCTTTTAGTTTATGTTCATTTATTGCCTTCCATTTCCATCTCTTAAACCCAAACAAGAAGGATAAGCAATGTTTTTTTCTCTGTTTCTTTTCCTTGGTTTTCATCTGTTTCCACTGTACACAATTGCCAAACACAGCCTAAATGCTCAACTGTTGATATTAACAGCAAAACGTACCTTGTACAATCAGATATGGGTCTGTTTGTTTTGGCTTTTTTTTCGGCAGATACAGATATTTTTTTAAACTTTTTTCTAACAAATTATTTATCAAGAAATAGATATAGATAAAAAAAAATTGACAGTTTTCATCAAAAGATCAAATAGAACAAATATAGATAAAATTTAGATGCAAATCGGATATATTTTACACATATCATTTTTAAAAAGATACAGATACAGATGAAAAACAGACAATTCAAACAGACCCATAAATTAACGGATAAAGTAGGTGTGTCGCGCCACATAAAATAGTTTTGATGTTTTGGGAATATTTAATAAATTGGTTTGCAATTTTTTTCTTCTTTCGTCCTCCTCCTTTTTTGATTTTATTTTTTTGGCCATTGTGGTTGAAGAGAAAGGATTTGAACTTGGATCATTTTATGTGGGGGACCTGAGACCAGTGTTAACTGGCTGCCAATTCATAAAAAATTATTTGGCTAATTTGTACATTAGGCCATGCATATGGTTATAAACTTATAATTATTGAAAGAGTGAGTTTAAACTTTGATATTATTGTCATTTGGCTTATGCTATTCATCCTTATTAAAATTTGTCTTGGTGATATAATGCCCTAGCCGGAGAAATTGTGAGCCTCAATTTACAAGAGGGATGTGAATCTTAATGATTGTCCATCTGCATTTAAATCATGGAATGTTTATGTTACAATTTTATGTCCTTGCATTACGTTGCATGTTCTTTCTAATCATCTCTCTTTGCGTTTCGAATGTGTATTTTTGCATTTTCGTGTCTGCAACCATCTAGCGAGAGTTTTTAGTGATTTAAAATGTCGTACTTGATTATGAAAAATGGGGAAAAATATAAATAATACTTGTAAATTTTAAGCTTGGTACGGATTATACCCTTTAAGCTTTAAATATTGTAAATATCTTCCTAAATTTTGATAAATAGTCAAATGATTTATTAAGTATAGAAAAATAACTTCTGTAAACTTTGTTTCGGTGCATAAATATATCTTGAAATTTACCTGTGTATCCTGACCATCCACCATCCCCAAAAGCAATAAATAAATAAAAGGGAATTGATAAAATTAAAAAAACTCGTTAAGAAACAAGAAAAAAATAAAAAAAAGATTATCTTTATCCACTAGGTTCAGGGGAAATTGATGTGATCAGAAGATTTTATCTCTGTTAGCGATTCTTTCTAGTGTGATTTAAAATTTCGTTAATATAATTTTTTAATTAATTTTGCTTGGGTTGCATAATGCGTATAAAAGTAATAAATGGATGGGATACATCAACTACGAACTTGGATGCCGTCCTGGATTTAAAAAAATGCTGGTACTTATTTTTTTTTTCTTTTTGGGGCCATCAGCTTCTTTGTTTATTTATTCGTATGTATCATGTCTTCCTCTCAATCGTTAGATCTCTATGATAGAATTCTAGAACGATCTTGCATAATTTTATGTTTGGATTATTATTATTTTTAGGGTTTTTTTTTTCTATAATATTTTTTTAATTGACTTACATCAAATTGACGTCAAAGTAATTTCTTTCTTTATCCTTCATCAATTATGATTTAGCACACTTGAATTTTCAAACAATTGTGGACTTGGAATTAAGCAAGCCTATGAGATCATGACCCAAGAAATCAGTGGTAGAACGAATTTTGGACTAACTAAGCTAGATCAGAAGAATTACTTTTAAAGTACAGACAGGGATTTGATATTTGGAGAACTGGGAGCTATACTCAGCTATACTCAAGTAACAAATATCTTTTAAGTCGATTTAATAAGGAAAAGCAAGCCTTTTGAGTTCATGACACGATAAATTGCTAATAGAAAGAATGTTGGACATAAGTGAAATCAAAAGAATTATTTTTTAAGTATAAGCCAAAAGGATTAGATAGATGGAGAAGTTAGGGCTATACTTGGGTATTTTTAGCATTGAATGCTAGAAAATCCAATTTCTTCAGTGGAATGCAATTAGATGGTAGAGAGCAGGTAACAAATAGCTTTTGAGTTAACTTCGTGATGATGATAATGGATTATGTTCACTTTCAATGTGTGTTGTCTTTTATACTAGCTCTGATAGCAAATCGTATGATGTTTTTATTGAAGTTGACTTTTATAAAAAGCATAGTGAGCTTTGGGGGAGTACTTTTGTATGGTTAGTCGTTTAATATAATCCCTAGAAGCATATAATAGGAAAGATTATTTGACAATATTCATCGATTAAGATTTCACACTGATAATTGCATTAAGAGAGATGGATTCTTTTTAGGTTATGTACTTGGCACATATTGTAAAATGACATCAAACAATTCGAAGTTCAATGAAAGATGGATCTTAGCTTTTCATTGAATTTCAAAGACCAATGGGAATTTGGATAAGTTGTTAGAAGTAATTAATGAATACAAGGTCATAGGAATAGATATTTTGAAAACATTTATGTTTTATGGGAGATATAAAAAATAAATGCCACCTTAAAAAAAATATGGTGCCATGATTAATGAGAAATATGCTATTAAATGGAAGTTTAAGTAAATATCTTAATGATGTTTTAGGATTGTACATGTATATTCTACAATAAGAAAGTATTTTGAATAAGGAAAGAAAGAAATATATAATGGATTGTAAGTTGAATAGGATTCTTGGTAGAAGTTTCAAAAGAGAAAATTAGGAAAAAAAAAATCCCCCACGTTAAGGCAAGTAGACCAAGTTTGTATCCCATAAATATTTGACCTCTTTCAAAATGAATATGATTGAACTTCTACTACAAATAATAAGTATGAAAATGGAATGGTATAGAATCTAAACGTTTGTGTAAAGTCAAGATAATTGATAAGAGAGAAGGATATAATGTATCACTTAATCTATTAACTAGGGAAGTTTCATATAGTTGTAAAAAATTTGAGAACATGAGGAATTTTGTATAGCCATACTTTTAAGATTATGATGTTTTGGATAATAAGCTGATACCTCAAGAATACATCCTTGAGCATTAAACAAAAGAAGTAAGGAGTAATATATGATCTAAGGTTTGAATAAAAAAATCTGCATAAGAAGATAATCACTTGATTGTAAGGCAAAATTATAGAGAATTTTTCATCGATTGAACTAGTAAAAGAAGTAAAATTTGCCAATGCCTTTATTGTAAAATTTGCCAAAAAAAAAAAAAAATTTTTGATGAAGCTTAAAAACAGATTGACTAGATTTGTAATGATCAAATTGGATTGCGGATGAACGAAGTTTGAAAGATTTATTGTTTCTATTTTCAAGGAACTTTTATCATAATCTTTTAGAAAATGTAGATGATTTAAGAGGGGTAAAAAAAAAAAAAATGAAGAAGAGAGGATATCAACTTGGAAAGCATTTAAAGAGTTCTTTTAAGAAGTGGGGTAACAAAAGAGAAGTTCATACAAATAATTATGTGGAGTAATTTTTCTTATATATGTAAGCTTTTTGCTAATACTTTCCCATTGCTAAAACTAACACTCAAATTCTATGTTCTACGGGTGAATTTTTTTTCCTATTATTTTTCTTAAAATTTTTGTAAGTTAATTTAATATTTCCATAACATCTTTAAACATCATAAAAACAGCCAATTGTAGCTTCATTGTATAAGATGATTTAAGAACGTACCATTATCCATGGTGATTGATTTATCAATGCAGAAAAAAAAAAATTTGTATTGTTCTTGATGATTTTCTCACTACTCTTTCCTATTACTATTATGTTCCTTTGATGGTGAAGAAAATTGAGAACGTTTGAAAAGATACAATTTAAACCCTTCGACTGTAATTATCATTATGCCTAACGACCATCATATTAGACCCTATTATATTAGAATCATATAATAAGTTACATGGCCTATTAAAAGTTAAAATAATTTAACAATTTTTCCTTTTTCCCTTTGCCAATATACTAACACCTAATATGTAATCAATTCCGACAGCCAAGATGCATCAATGCTACTCATGTAAAGAATTAATTTTATTGTGACAAAAGCATGGCTATGGGAAGTCTGTAGTATCACCACTCGTGATGCCATTGTCATTGTCAAATCTCTATGGGATATTGTAAAAATATATATTCTTTAAGTTATATGTTTTAAAAATGTATCAAACAGTTTACTTGAAGATGCAACAGTCTCATCATACAAAAGTCCTATCATGAAAATCACTATGCTCCTATGATGAATAAATAAATAAAGTGGTTTATTTTATGCACTAAAGGCAATATTAGAGGTCATCACATTTCCAAATTGAGTATAATCTATTATTTTTGTCATGCACACGCACGAGATATGATCATTATTTAAATAATCTGCATAAACTCTCAAGTACATTAACATAGATATGCAATGATTAAATTCTTTACTAAATACCGCAGTTATTCAAATAAATCCTCACACGTTCTAAATATTAAATTCTTCAGCCACAATGTTTTGGTACAGTATAATCCAGATCCTCCAACAATGACAAAGAATAAAGAAAAATCCTTTTAATATAAAAATATCACTAACCCCATATAGAATCACCATTATCAAGTCAAATCACTTCAAAATGTCTAGTGAACCATCTCTTGCGACGTGTTGTAACCATCCTCAAAATATATATATCATTATAAGGATAACATAATCATCATACTAGAAATGAAGTCCCAATAGGTGAGAGTACAACTTACAATCTTCAAACCAATGTGGTTTTCTTACTTATGGACAATCCAATTTTTCACAAGAGAAAAGGACGAAAAAAAAAGTTCTTCAGATTTTGGGCTTTGATCTAGGTTTTCAAATAGCAATTTTTTTAATTTTTGTAACAAGATATTTTGGCATAAAAATAAAATTTTTGAGAAATGAAGAAAAGAGCTTATCTTTACTTCAAAAAGACTAGGCCCATGTGCGCTTTAACATTTTTAAAGCTAAGTGATTGACTCCATTTAAGAAGTTGCAAATATCTTGCCCATTAGAATGTTATTCTTCTATCTAATAAATCACAAATCACCTGCTCATTGATGGTTGTATCTTGCAGATCGTTTGCTAAATGAAGCACCATCTATTTTTTTAAGAAACCTCGAATATGGTTGCTTATCAAAGCATAAGCTTATCCTTCCCATTCACCAATAAAGGAACCATTTCCACCTGCCGCCATTATTTAGAAATTTTGATTGAATTGGTCATTAAATCATCCCTACTAGAAACCTTAGATTGTTTACTCATTTAAGCACTATCTTGTCCTTGGTTGCTTGCCAATTAGAGCGTTGTCCTATCTTTGTTTGCTTGCTTTTTAGAGCGCTGTCTTATTCTATCTACATTAGACTACCAACTTATTAGAGTAATAATTCTTTCCAACAAAATGTCAAATCGCTTGCTTATTAGAATGCTGTCTTCTCATTAGGATATTTGCTTGTTAAGGTACTATTATACCTTAACTTTATATTGCTTGCTCATTAGAACACTATTCTATTCTTTCATCTCTTGCTTAAAAGAGCTCCTTAGAGCACGATTATTTTTATTCCGTCTTGATCAGACTGCCTACTCATTAAAGTAATCCCTCTTTTCTTTTTCTTTTTTTTTTAGAAAAAAAAATAGAAAATTTAAATATCTTTTTTATTGAAGTGATATCTTATCATTATGAGCATTGAGTAAATTATATCAAAAGTCATTAATTTTTAGGGATAAAATAATTTAATATATCAATAGTTGACCATTTAAGAAAATTAAGAAAAGTTAATTGAAAATTAATCAAAACATTAAAATCTGTTAGGAAAAATCAACCAATAACCTAAAATCAATCTGAAAGATTTTCCTCTTGCCTATAGCGATTACAACAATAAAACAAAAATAACAGAAATAAAAGCAACACATCTGGATTTATGTAGAAAGCCTCAATTTGGAAAAAACCACGGTACCGTCATACAAATTATCTTCTACTATCAACAATAATGTGATACACAACTAGTGGATCATACGGATCTTCACCACAAATGGTAGATTTTAACAACAATAGGCTTCTCTCTCTCTAGGATTTAGAATAGCATCCACACACACACATAAAAAACTTAAGACCAAAACTAAGGATTATTTATACCGAAAAAACAAAGGGAAGCACGTAAGTACCTAAGATGTTGCAATTAAAAAGAAGGCTACCAGCGTATGGAATCAGTATTGAACTTCAACGTTCCTACGCCAATCGTACACCGGCGGCTTACTAGCCTTCATCGACGACGTACCCTACCTAAGTCGACGGCCTTTAACTTCCAATAGGCAGCGTACAGTATTAGAACTCCTATGTTTGCACAAATCTCCTTATTATTTAAGTCCTCTTCCAAGTATATGCAATATATTAGGATATCATTGATTATAAACCCATACGGGTTGGTTCTATAAGCTACAAACTCCCCTTCCAACTCATATGAGGGTTCCATCACACCTGTTACCTATCTGCAACTAATAAGGTTGTCTTTGGGTAGAGCCTTAGTCATCATATCTAAAGCATTATCATCAGTATGGATCTTTTCAAGCTTCAAAAGCTTTGATTCCAATACATCTCGACTCCAATGATATCTAACATTAATGTGTTTGGATCTGGAATGAAACATTAGATTCTTATTGAGATGTATAGCACTTTGTCCATCACAAAATAGCCTTAAGTCTTCTTTCTCTTCACCTAGCTCCTCTAAAAATTTCTTGATCCATATGACCTCCTTGCAGGCTTCAATCATAGCTATATATTCTGCTTCAGTGGTAAATAGTGCAACACATTTCTATAACTTAGATTACCCAGACACCGCTCCTCCTGCATAAGTAAATAGATAACTTGAAGCAGGCTTCCTGGAATCCAGATGTCCAGCCATATTAACATTTGAAAACTCTTTTAATATAGGCTTACTGCCACCAAATTGCAAACTTAACCTAAAAGTGGCTTTGAGATACCTCAGAATCAATTTAACAGCGATCCAATGCTCTTTACATGGATTCGAGAGATAGCGGCGAACGATACCAACAACATGAGCAATATCTGGCCTAGTGCACTCCATAACATACATTAGATTGCAACTGTAGCATACGAAGTTTTCTTCATGTCTTCTTTGTCTGCCTCACTTGTAGGACATTGTTAAGAACTAAGTTTGAAGTGACCTACAAGTGCAGAACAAATAGATTTTACCTTACTCATGTTGAATCTCTCTAACACTTTTTCTAGGTATCTCTCCTGTTATAACCACAATTTTTTGCTCTTCTTGTCATAAATCATTCTCATGCTAGAATTTAGTGTACGGGTCCTAAGTTATTCATGGCTGAAAGGCTTATTCAGTGCGGTCTTTAGATTTTGAATATGCTTGGCGTGATGGCAAATAATCAGCACATCATCTACATGTAGTAGGAGTACCAGAAACTCACCACTTACAAACTTCTTAATGAAAAACACAATGATCTGATGCAGTCCTGATACAACTCTGATCAATTATGAAGAGGTCAAACTTCTTGTACCACTACCTTGGAGCCTGTTTCAATCTATACAAGCTCTTCTTCAATTTACAAACAAGTTGCTCCTGCTCCTTAACCTTAAATCTCTCAGGCTATTCCATGTAGATTTCTTTCTCTGAGTCACTGTGAAGGAATGCTATCTTGACATCCATTGCTCAATTTCCAGGTTCAAAATGGCTGCTATACTCGGTACAACTCAAATGGAAGACATCTTCACCATTGTTGAGAAAATCTCATCAAAATCAATCCCTTTCTTCTAACTGAGCCTCTTCACAACCAGTATTTTCTTGTACCTTAGTTGTGAGCTATTTTCATCAGTCTTCACTCTTTATACCTATTTGTTCTTTAATGGTCTCTTGCCCTTTGGTAGTTCCACCAAATCATAAGTGTGGTTCTCACATAAGGACTTCATCTCATCTTACATGGCTTTAACTCATTCCTTTTTCTACTCATGTACCATAGCTTCTTGATAACATTCAGGCTCTCCCCTGTCAATCAACATCACATGCTGATCTGGATTATATCTCACTGATGGTCTTCTATCTCTTGAAGATCTCCTCAACTTAATTTGCTGATGAGGCTTTTTGGGCTCTTCAACTGTGTTTTCCACATCTCGCCCATCATTAGAATCTTTAAATGAGGGCACTAGATCTACATTTGCAGGGATTTGTTTTGAGGATTTAGATTTTTTAGGCTTCTCAATATCTTCAATTGTTTAGTCTTCAAGAAAGACCATAGCTTTGCTTCCAACAATCTTCTTCTCAGTTGGATCCCATAACCTATATCCATACTTATCATGTGCATAACCCAGAAAAATACACTGCTTTAAATTTGCATCCAGCTTCGCTCTTTCATCATTTGGAATATGCACAAATACGTTACAACTAAACACTAGTAAGTGATCATAAGAAATTTATTTACTTGTCCAGACTCTCTTTAGCATATCTCCATCTAGAGCATAAGTGGGAGATAGATTTATTAGATCAACAACTGTTCTTATTGCTTTACCCCAAAATGATTTAGATAGCTTGGCATAAAAAAAAACATACACTTTACTCTCTCTACGATAGTGTGATTCATCCTTTCTGCTATGCCGTTCTGTTGTAGGTTCTTTAGAATTGTCTTCTCTAGTTTAATCCCATGATCTCTATAATACTCTTCAAACGATCCTTTCTATTCATCACTATTGTCTGCTTTGACACATATCAATTTTCTTCATGTTTCTCTTTTAGCTCTAGTTTAGAATTGCTTAAACACATCCAACACCTGATCCTTTGGCTTTAAAGCAAAACTCCACCATTTCCTAGACTGATCATCAATGAATGTAACAAAATAAAGAGCACCACCTATTATCGTGTCTTTCACATAACACATCAGAGTGAACTAAATCTAGTATATGAGATTTCCTAGTGGGTGGATTTCTTTAAGAAGCAACCCTATGTTGTTTACAAGCAACAATTAATACAAGTTTTCAGATGAGTACATTTTACATTTGGTAGAAATTGTTTCTTGACAAGCATTTGGAGCCTTTTCTCACTCATGTGACCAACTGCTTATGTCACAACTCCATTGAAGTATTATTTGCAAATCTCCTTTACTTAGTTTTGCTGACATTAAGTAAAGGGTATTACTTTTCTTTCCTTTTGCCATAATGAGGAAACCATTGGTAAGCTTTCATCTCCCTTTACCAAAGTGACTTTGATAGCCTTCATCATCAAGTTTCCCTATAGATATAAGATTCGGGCAGATATCTGGAGCATGTCTCACATCTCTGAGAATGAGGATGCAAGCAGTGTTAGTCTCTAAAATGACATTTCTTATGCCCACAATTTTAGATGTTTCATTGTTTCCCATCCTAACATTGCCATAATCACCAGCAGTATGTGCTATCACATGAAAGGAGGCACAAGAATCTATAACCCAATCACTATCATGATCAGCAAGACTAACATAATCCTCATCCCAGATAACTACAATTTCACCACCTACTGCTGCAGCAGTTGTGTCTTCATCTTTTTCTTTACCCTGCTCTCTTTTCCATAGTCTGCATTCTCTCTTGAAATGACTTGGCTTGTCATAGTAAAAGCATTCGACACATTTAGCCCTCTGGTCCTACTTCTACCATGTCTTTCATGCTTGTTAGTAATAAGAGCCCGAGTATCATAACTCATGCTTAGGTCTTTCCTTCTGGCCTCTTCATTTATCAATCTAGCTTTCACCATTGTAATGGTGAGCTTTTCATTTAGAGCTGAATTATTAATAGACACCACAAGTGTCTCTTAACTTTGAGGCAGTGAACTCAACAACAAAAATGCCCAAATCTCATCATCAAGTACATGCTTCATAGCAGTCAATTGATTCACAAGTCTTTGAAAATTATTCAAGTGCTTAGTCATATTGAATCCATATTTATATTTCAAATTCACCACTCTTCTAATTAAGGAAGTTTTATCCAAGGCAATCTGCGTCTCATACATGAACTCCAATCTCCTCCATAGAAAACCAACTCTAGTTTCTTGAGCAACATGATAATATACGCTTTGATCAACCTATTGTCAGATATATTCGATAGTCTTGCTATGCATGATTGCCCAATCTGCATCAGATTTATCTGTTAGCTTTGCAGTATCACCATCCAAAGACAAATACAAATCTTTATAATTCACTAGATCTTCTATCATAGACTTCCAAATAGAGTAATTTGAGGAATTTAATTTAATCACCGTACTTGATGATCCAGCCGTGTCTGCAATTCAAGAACAAACCTTTTTTTTTTCTTTTTCAACCTGGCTCTAATCCCCCTTTGTTAAGAAAAATCAACCAGTAACTTGGAATCGATCTGAACAATTTTTCCTATTGCCAATAGCGATCACAACAATAAAACAAAAATAATAGAAATAAAAATGACACACCAGAATTTACATGGAAAACCCCAATTTGGGGAAAAACCACGAGACCGTCACACAAATTATCTTCCACCATCAACAATAATAGGATACATAAGTTTTTCTCACTCGATAACGCTAATAGATTACACGGATCTTCACTACAAACAGTAGATTTAAACAATAACAGGCCTCTCTCTCTAGAATATCTCTCTAGGATTTAGAATAGTCTCTACACTAGGTATGTGCACGGTACGGTTCAATTATTTTTATGAAATCGAAACCTAATTATACGATTCGATTCGTTAATTTTTTGAACCTAAAAAAACATTTTGGTATATGGTTCGAGCCGTTTAATATGAAAAAACAATCTAATAATATTTTTAAAAGCTCAAATAATTGCTACTATAAATTACAATAAAAACAAATCATTAAAATTATAATAAATTTTATTTTAAAAATTAATATTTGTAAAACACATTAGTCTTCTTATTAATTTTATAATATTCTTATATATAAATCATTAATTGGACATCATGAAGGATATTTTTCCACGATTTTTTAAATTATGGTCATTATCTTGACCTTTTTTTCTTGGCTATTGAAATTTAATGTTAAAAAAAAAAAAAACACATGAACATGGCAATGGATGCATATACATAAATCTTTAACATTTTTTGTGAATTTTTTGTAATATATATTATACGGTTTGGTATTACGAACTGCAAACCAAATATTACAAGCCGAACCGAACCACGAATCGAACCGATTAAAAAAAATAATCGAAATTTCGGTTCGATTCGGTCCGGTGCAGTTCTTTATTCGGTCGGTTTTTTTTTCTCCCCAGCCCTACTCCACTCAAACATAAAAACCCTAAAACAAAAAATAAAAAGTATTTATACTAAAACAACAAAGGGAAGCACGAGAATACATAAGTTGGCGCAATTAAAAAGAAGGCTAGCAGTGTATGGAATCAGTATTGAACTTCGGCATTCCTACGTCGATCAGTATACCGGGGGTGTACCCCACCTAGGCCAACATCATTGATGCCAACCTAACCAAACTGTAGCTTTCGGCAAAAAAATTTTAAATTGAAAGCGGGCTATTATTTGATGAAGGTTGGCAGTCTTTAACTTCTAGTGGCCAACTTACAGTATCAAAACTCTTTTGTTTACACAAATCTCCTTATTATCCAAATCCTCTTCCAAGTATATACAATATACTTATGATATCCCTGATTATAAATCCATATGGGTTGGATCTATAACCCAACAAAATCTCAAACGAACTTTATAAAATGTTAATATCTCATTTGATTTATTTTGTAAAACATTAATTCTTCTTTTCAAGATCACTGTTCATTTAATAGCGTTATTTTGTCCTATCATCTTTTGGGTTGCAAGCCTGTTAAAGTATTGTCTAACCAATTTTTCTTTGATCACCTCCTCATTAGGAAGTGATACATCTTTTTTAAATGGTTAGCCCCTTAACGAGGATCTTTGTAAGTTTTTTAGGCCTTTATTTTGTTTAAGTCCTTTTTAAAGTTGGTCAACCCAATAGTAAAGATCTTTGTAAGTTCTTTAGACTTTTATGTTGTTTAAGTCCTTTTGGTGACCCCCTAGGATTTGCAAGTAGTTTAGTTGTACTCTCCTTTCTTTCTCTATTTATATTGAGGTTACTTAAAAATCTATCCATTTATTAGTATTTATGTATTGTATATGGATATATGCAAGTATGAAATTATTTAGGTTTTGGAAATATTATCTTTTTTTTCTTACTTATAATTTTAATTAAAATATTTTTAAGTGACTACAAATTTGTTTATGTCTATATAAAGTCAATTTAGAGGATCATGGATTCGGTACCCATCTTTGGAAGTTGGAACAAGTATTCAGAGCATAGAAATTCCCTTTTGGGCCTAGTATGCTGGATCCATCTCAGTTCTATGACTTAAGAATAACGAAAAATCGAACTGAACCGCTACGATGGACTCGCCCACAATGCGAATAGAGAGTATTCCGTGGAACGATCATTAATGACAGCATAAAAGGGGCCCATGTTGGTAGAAATCGAGACGAGGTGGGGTTATGCTCCCGAAGAGTAGACGATGCAGCTCCATGCAGTTGCGGCGACGACCTCTCCGAGGTTGCTTTGCCGCCCTTCTTCGGTCGAGTAGCGAAACCCTCTCTCTCCATACGCGACTTTTAAATGCTTCTGTTTGTGTTTGTGTATGTGTTTGTTGGGAAAAGATTCATCGGGTAATGTTATTCGCAGTTACTGCTACTGCTACTTCTTCTTCTTCTTCTTCTTCTTCTTCGATCTTTCCTTCTCCACAATTGCAAAACGATAAGAGAAAGAGGCAGTGATGATTTCTTAACTTATGGGAGATTCTTTGCGAAGAAAATATTGGAAAAGACAGACGATAAGTGCCGTCCGTAGCTTGGCGTGGCGATTCTTTATGAATTCGCAGTCATGGCGGGGTCCTCTTCAATTTGTCTGATCAAAGGTGAATCTGAGCCTTCATAATAAAGAAATTTAAAAAAAAAGAAAAAGAAACCCTTTTCTTTATTTTTGTTCTGTATATTAAGGTGATCCGACTCCTTTTTCTTTTTTCCTTCCTTTATTTTTTATTCTTTTTGAAAAATAAAGGAAGTAATATGGATTTTTTTTTTTTTTTCCTGGACATTTTGGATGTAGATTCATGGCTTCAAATGAAATTCCAAAACCTGCAAGTTGTAATTACACGAAATTGACTTAACTTCTTTCTTTTTGGGCTTAATCTCAGAACCACATACATTTTTTTTTTCAATTATCGTTGCAGGTATTCAAATTTGGCACATCCCTAATTCTTTATTTATTTATTTATTTTGGTAAACAGCGGTGGAAAAAGAGTGATTTCTAATTTGTCTTTTATAACTACTGGGGGAAAAAGAAAATTGTCCTTTTCAACGGTACACGGGCTGAAGTTAAGCAAAATTGCCATGCGTCGCTTGGGGATCTCAGTTCCATCCAATTCTTAAGAGTTTAATCATTTATAATTTGATCGATGCTTAAAATTTATGTGTTGTTTGATTTGATGTTTCTGTTAGGATAAACATGGAGGAGGTAGCGGGAAACACACCTTAACATGAAAATGAAGAAATTGCATCCATGTTCAATGTACGTACAATACACAGGAGCTGCTAAAGAAGTTAAAAATTGATCCCATGATAAAGCGCGCTTGATCATTAACAGTTTCCAATAGGGTTTCTCAACACCAAGTTATCGTTCCCACAATTAAAAGCCAATTACCTTTTAGTATTACATGGTTTATCTAACAAGAACAATTTGAGCTTACTATAGCTTATTCCGAGAGTCAAATTTACAGGTTTTCCATTGCAATTTATAATTTTACAAATCACGTTCAAGAATTACTCAACTTAGTTAAAATTAACAATGGATTTCTGATTAACTTAACTATGAAAAGCTGGTTAAAAGTTGTCACATCACTTTTTTAATAAAAAAAATATAACGCCTTTTAATTATTTTGATATTGTTAAAACATAAAATAACATATAACCATAAAGGGTCTTTTTGGATTGTTAGTTTTTTTATCTGTAACAGATCGGTATTGATTCGGTATCGATTCAATATCGGTATCAATTTAATATCAGTTCAGTTTGATCAATTTATGAGTAAAACTATTGGTTTTTTATCGGTATCATATTTGTATTGGTTCAATATTGGCTTAGTATCAGTTTGGTTTGAAAACGCCACTAAAATAAGAGCAAAATGACAATCCAAAAAGGCCCAAAATCATAAGACAAAAGAAAGAAAATCAATGTAGGATTGGAAGGAGAACAAAGCCAGGACGTGGACCATCTATAGCCAGTATCACTTCTAGAATTATTGTGATTACCACCAATTAGGTTGCAAGTATGCTAAACTACTTGGGAACAACTCGAATTCTATTTGCTTTAAGTTTGCCTTGATTGAGACATGATTTGCAAAAATATTAAGTTGGAATTTAAAATAAAGTTTGTTTATCCAATCGAGTTAAATACAAGCTCCTGAATAGACTTGTAGGTTGAGTCATTTAGTCTTGCATCTTGACTTGTGAGCTATATGTATTTATGTTATATCTAATATCCATAATATTAAAGTTAATGATAGGATGTTTAATATCTTTTTTGATCAATGGGTGGAGAACTTATTGTTTATTTGTCTTTTAAGCATCCATTTCTCAAACTATAGAAAATGTATGCACACACATTAATAAAATGAAACGAGCGAGGCAAGTAGTGATAGTGATAGTGATAATATTGGATTTGATTTATGAATTGTCATTTACTAATTTGGGATGATCCTTTTTTTTTTCTTATGTTCTCTACTTACACATAATTTTTTTATGAATTACTTGTTTTTTTTAATGCCTTTAATATAGCGTATATATATATATATATTAAAATACTTTTCAAATTCAATTTTAATGTTGTTGAATATATACGTATGACTTTTATTATTTAAAACTCCAATGAGATTTTATTTAAATTTCTTTTATTTTCCTTTTTTTTTCCCCATTAAACCTTATACGAATCCCATCAACCTGTGATGAAACCAGGCTTAAATCTAGCTATTGATCCCAAGATTGTCTAAGATTAGATGGAAGCCATGACCCGTTGCTTATATATAAGCAAGGACATTGGTATAGTGTAGACACCACAACTGGTGATGGAGATTTCGATTGATAAGTCGAAAATTGAATGCCATGGATTAACCGATAAGCTCAAGAAAAGTTCATTCAAGAACTAAAGAGAAATTTTCTTAATTTTCATTCAAAAGTAATGTGTTCAATTATAAAGCAAATAGGTATATATCTAATGATAAAAGGAAACCTAAAAGTCATAAAACAATGTTGCTGTTGTATTAACATAAGCTAGCAATTTTTCAGAAAAACAAGAAAAAACACGATTCCGGAACATTATATGCCGGTAATAAACCAGCAGCGTAAATCATAAGGCTGGCGGGGTAGACCAAAGTAAGCCAATAGCATTTGAGACAAGTCCAATAAAAACGCTTTTGTTCGTTTTCAAAATCGACATAAAGGCAGCGGCTTATATTGGCAAGGCTAGCAGCATTGAAGCTTGAGCTGGCAGTGTTAAGCCGACCTTCATGCTAGGCTAGCGGCTCTGGCTAGCTGGCCTTGGTTTAGTCATCCAATCCATCATCTTGGTTCACTCCGGAGCTAACTTTGAGGATGGTGCGTTTGAGCTCATCTTAGGTGGTGTGCAAATGTATCTCCTCCTCTTGAACTTCTTAGATTAGTTCGTTGAGTGCATCCTTAAATCTTTTAGCTCGAGTCCTTGTAACTGGTCCAGATGGCATCTCAAGTGGATCTACTCTCCATCTTCTAGCCATGCCTCCATCAAAACCTAAGTTGGATGTGTGATGTCCTAAACTAGAAATAGTTTCCTCTCATAATCCATGTGAACTATAAACATCTAGGGTATCACCATATGTAAAAAAGAAAATAAAAAATTACCTAATAATCTTCCTCTATAAATTTCTCTATTGCGCCCTCTTGCTTACATATAAATAGAAAAACTAAAAACCAATCATTGCATCGTTATAAAACAAATAGATGGGAATTTTATATTACAAGCTTGAGAAAAATAAGCAAACTTCGACAAAATAAGCACACTTGTTGATAAACTCATAATTTATACACTTTTCATCTTTTATTTGATAGATAATTGTGTTTATGCTTGTGGAAATGTGAAAAATTGGTACTTTGATTTGGCAATTTGGATAATTCAGGTTATAGAGGATTTGGAGAAGCAATCATTGGTGGGAATAAACTTTGAGCTTGGAATAGGCTTTAAAACAAAGCAAACAGAGCATAAATACTCAAACGCTGGCAAATTCAAGAGCAACGCCGCCGGCGTTGCAATGCTACATCAAGGAGTACGAAAAATCATTCAACGCCTAATCCTCATTCAACGCTTAACGCCGGACAATCATTCTTCAACGCCGCCGGCTTTTACACTGGCGTTTGAATCCACAGTTCAAAAATAATTAACGCCTGCTTCTACACCGCCAGTGTAGAGTTTGAAATTGTAGGTATTGGAAGTGGAAGTTATCAGAAGTCGTATAAGTTATTTTGTTTTTAAAAGGAAAGGGGAGAGATGGTTCGAGAGTTAGTTTTTGTTCTTGGAATAGAGAGAAATAGAGAATTTTCGGCCAAAAAAACCCGAGATCTAAACTCAAACAAAGTTGTAAATTTCTTTTGAATTTAAAGTACTGTGGTGTAGATCATTCATTGTGAAGCAAATTGCACGTTGGATTGTCTTCTTTATTCAAATTTATTTGTTTACATTATATGATAATCTTGTACTGTGTCATAATGAGTCTAGTGCATATAATTAATTTGTTCTTAGTTCATAAATCCATGATTTGCTAAATTTTAATTGTGGGAATGTGATTAAATCTCAAATTTGCTAAAACGATGGTTGAGATATGTTATATAATTGTTAGAACTTTGTAAAATTCATGTTGTTTTCCTATAATTATCCTTGTATTTGGCAAAATCTTGGTTAATTAGAATCAGAGATTACTCGGAAGAGAAATATGATTTCATTGGAATGCATTAATTATGATATAATATCAAAATGCAAAAGTTAAGTTATTATATTTGATTTAGGAACTATCCATGTGTTAAATGCAATATAATTAAGTTGGATTCTTACTAAGAAATTAGGAGAAATACAATTTAAGGTATTAGGCAATTAATGAATCGGGAGGTTCTTAGTTGTAAATTTGATTCCTTTGATAATTCAAGTAACGAAGTTATGGGATTGTCCTAAGGTTAATTTTGATAGTTCCACTTGAATTTGCAAGAGATCTAATAGTCAGTATAACTTATATTCAACTTGTTTAGTAAAAACTAGGATTTGATCTTTGTTCCCACTCTATTGTCATATAAGTTTCTGATATTAAAAGTATTTGAGTAGATTAAGTAAATTTTATTAGTAGATAAGCAGTGTTCGTAAACAATTTATCTGAATTCTTTTACCTAAATATTAAATTGAACCAACAACAGTTTAGTACTTAAACTTTTCTCGTGGGAATGATATTCACTCATCCTTTTACTACTTGATTCGATCCAGTACACTAGCCGTAGCATTGTCAAAGCCTATCGATTTCTTTTTGTCAAACGATATTCATGTAGGATTGCAGCTATGGTTGAGTATATATTTTGTGTAATATGCCTACCATCCATATATCTAAGTGCCAAAAGTCGCTTATGCTTTATTGTCTATCTAATGACACATAATTCCAATGTAAGAATTCTCATTCCATATGTCTGTCCAAATATCGAAGCATATAGAGACACAAGTATCAAGATTCTTGAACTTACATGTGAGCTCCTACTTACCTTTATGGTACGCTGTCGTCATATCGCTTCATTGTCCTTATACTGTAAGGACGAGCCTGAAGGTTCAATGTTTCCTCATGTCAATACCTCAAATCAGGATGTTAGCCAATACTATATGATAAATGCAAACCATATATCATTCTATCGGGACTGTATTATAGTTTTTGTCTTGGTAAAAAAAAAAATTCTTGCCTATTTCATTAACCCAGAACAGCCAATTTACCGTTGCGATGGTTGCAAACTAATTTGGATAGGTGTTTGGACCTCATGTACCGGGTGTAACTATCGTAACCATCCCTTATCTCCATGAGTAGCTAGCGAAACAATAATTGCAATATCCATGGATCTTTCCATCCGAGCCTATAACTTTACAAAAATGTTTTGTAAAAATTTCAAATTTAAGCGAGCGAGGAGGCCTACCTTGGTTATCAACTTGACCATGAACATCGACTTCATTAGCCTCATTGTCTTCCTCTTACACCTGAAGTAGTGCTAGTTCTTGTACTTCCAAATCCTCTATCTCTAAGCTACTTTGGGTTTGTCTATTAGAGTTTGTCACTCAAACCCAGGAAATAGTAGGGGGAATGCTTTAGGATTCATGCTACCCACATGAAACTAGCTATAATCAACATATCTAAGCTGGTCATCTAGATTAGCAGACTGGTGTACCTCCGTAGCCTTACCTTTTCCCTGACTATTATCATTCTAAACTTCTTTGAGCCACTGGAATGGCCTCTAAAGAATGATCTCATTTTCTTTCATTGAAGAAGTGGCGTAGAGAGTATGAAATAGGAAATAATATGACGAGGAAAAATATTGACATAGGAAATATTTTGACAAGGAAAATTGTTGGAAGTAGAGAGTATGTCACTAACTCATTGGAAATACTCTAAGAAGAGGATAGGTTTAGTATATTTACAACATGAGGAGGGAAAAAATTTCACACCACATTCATTACAAAATTTTCAAATTTTAGACAGATATCATTATTTGCATCCATATAATTTCATTTGAAAAGCAAATTGCAAACATGTTTTTCCTCATCAATTTTTTTTTTCCATTCTTTGAATTACCTCAATTCAAATTCTCTTTTTGTAGCACGAATCACGACTAACAAGTTACGGATCTACGCACCCATGCTACAAATTGCAAAACAATAAAACACACACGGCACACCATCTTTACACTTACACGAATGCATTTTCTTGGAAATTCAACGTATATTGATGCACACTGGCTATATTTACTGCATAGTCTACACTACACCTCACACACATTATTCATTTGCACACAAATTCAAAGCATACATTGTTCACGCCTAAGGTAACCAACCTTTTGAAATTTTTTTTCCTTTTTTTTAATTTTCAAACCAGCCTTTTCATTATTCGGCTAATTTTGTTCTTTCCCTTTTTTTTTTTTAATTTCATAGTAGCTTTTCCAAGTTTTGCTACATTTATTTGTTCGTTCGTTCTTTTTTTTTTTTAATTGCAAATGGTTCAACCCACTGGGTTAGTAGGTCATGCTTGTTGACTCGCCTATGACCCCACTACCCGCCAGGTCACCATACGAGTCATGACACGTATGCCAGTTCAAGCTAATGAGCATGACACACCGGTAGCGATTCATACCAAGTCGATGGTTCGAGCTAGTCCGCACCTATCTTTACTTACAACATTGATAGTTGCATTTACAAATTGATAGTTACTACGAAATCAATCATTTTCCATTGATCATTACAATCATAAGATTCTTACACCAATCCAATAACATGGATTGGAAAAAAAAAAAAGAGTAGTTATAAAATCCATTTCACGAGCCAATGGTCATAAAATTAAAATGTAACGGGATATTCATTATTAATAAACTCGTATTGCAGATATCTCTTTTCTTTCATAATCTTATATTATGTGAAGAATCCCACGCACAAACCTTCACTCATCTAGCATCCAAATTGTTGAAAATCATCCATAAATGTTAAATAAATTACAAGTTCAAAACAATCTAAACAAAATCAACCTCTCCTTTCTTTCTTCAAATGAAAATTGATATTATTATTATTCTTTTCCTTTCTTTATATATTTTTAATGATTAAATATTACATAATTCCTTGTACTAAAATTGTTCATGTCACATTATAGGCTACAATGACTTGTGTACAACATGTTCACAACATTAAATTTTTTTATCAACTTATGCATTACTAGCAAAAATATGTATTCTCAAACTACGCTCTATACCATATGTGGTAAATTTTCATCATTTACATGATATATTTATTTCATCAAGTTAATCTTAGAATCTTTTGAAATCATAATTTTCACAAAAATAAAATGGATAAGATGCATTATATTATCCATAGTCATGATATTATCGGGTAAATTACATCAAACGGTTACAGCATTTTGGGGTAAGTTCATTTGAGGTCAAAATGTTTTGAGTAGTTAAAAAGAGGTCAAAACGTTTAGAGAAGTAGGTCAACCAAACAAACGGCTCACAACATATACTCAATAAATTTCCACAATAACCATATTATTATCTTTGCATTACACATGCCACTAGTTATAAACACAAATAATGCAATATATCTGAGTAACTTACTTGCTCATGATGACTAATCGTGATAGTCTTCAGGAAAGTCCACTAATTGATCAGTATCACCTAATGAGATGAATAAAAATATCCATCAATACAACATAGATTATATATCTAAACTCTTATGAGTACCTAAGTGTCTTATATTGTTATTTAATTTAATTTTTATTACTTGTATTGGTCTTTTAATATAATGATCCTATGATATCAGATATTTATTATTTAATATTTATTTTCATTTTACTTGTCTTGATCTTAAGAATATTTCATTTTTATCGAGTAATTGTAGAGTTTGTAATTAGTAAACCGGTATTTTATCATTACTATTATTATTATTTTTATATTGTTCTTTAGTTTGACCCGTTACAGTAACTAATATTTATTTTCTATCGTTTATTTTCATTGTGTTTCTCTTAACCTCATTTTATGTTATTATCTATCATTTATGGGAATTACATTATTTTTAACTATTGCTTAATTATATTTTCCATTCTTGTATATTTACCTATATAAGATAGTTATCGAGTAGTTATTATAATTTAATCTATTTGTTTAGTATGAAAAAAAAAATGTTTTCTACTTATAATAATAGCTAAGTTTAGTACTTAAGGTTCATTAATCTTAGTATTCTTAAATTATCATATAAATTTTATCTTCCGTTCTTATTCTTTTTACACACACACACATGCACGCGCGTGCGCACACACATATGTAATCTGTTATAGATAAGATATTTTGTGCAGAGAAAATTCTTACGTACGCCGGTATCCAATGAAGCAGGTATTAAACTCAAGTTTGTTGGTGTTCGTGTAAATTCTTACGTTTCATTTGTTTCAATATACACTAGCTCAAGACCACCAGTGTTTCAACGTATGCCGCTGGTGTAGAAGGCTTATACCGCCAGTGTTCGTTTAAATCTGGTAAAAAAATTTTTATGTAGCTTCTATTCCAGTGCATACCGACTGAAGACCGCCGGCCTATCTACATATATCATTGGCGTTTGCCATATACACCGCCAGCATAAAGCCAGTGTAGTCACTGTTCATCTTCTTCCTCAATATTCTCGGATTTAAAACTTATTTTTCTTATATTTATATATATTATACTTGTATCTAAACTACTTTTAAGTGTTTTTCAATGTTCCACAAGTATTTTTGTGACATATCAATACATATATCATCTTATAATCCTTGTACTTGTGATTTCTTAACTTCTACATATATCATAATATATAAGTAGGGTTTAAGGTTAAGCATTACCTTGATTGGGCTGTTGTGAAGGTGTTAACTCCTTGCTTAAAGCTTGAAATGAACCTAGATTGATATAAACGTTGTTTAAGCTAAAGTGCTTCATATAAACTAACTTAAACAAATTTAAGTTTTTGGTGATTCCCAAGCTTGTATTGTGTTCCTTTTGAAAACTTGTTGATGGTTGTGTTTATATGGTTTTGTTGACTTAGTTTGTTTGTGTTTTGTGTGTTGTTTTTGGTTGTTTTTGCATGAAAGTGAGTTGCTACAAAGGTGTTTATGTGTTTTGTTCTATGTTCATTAAAGAGCTATATATATATATATATATATGGAAGTAAGGAAGATAGCAGCTCAAGTTTTCGGCCAAGCGAAGAGCAATTTGGTCCACTGAAATTACTTGAATTTGCATGATCCTTCGCTTTATTTAATGAGCTGCTTAGGTGTCCAATTTTGATTGGATTGGTTATTGGTCAACTTGACTTATTTGATGCAAATTGGAGTAATTTCTTCATAGATTTCGGCTGTGCAAACATCAAGGGAATCCTAGCCGCCTATGCATGTATCTTTTCATCAAAAAATACAACTAATATTATTATTTATTTAATTAAGTATTTATCTTAGGTTTAAGTTAAACGAGTACAAATATGTAAGTTATTTAAGAGTTTTGTCTTCAAAATTTTATATGATGCTTCTACAAATTTTCTAGGTTATTATTGGGTTCAAATTTGAATTTAAAGTTTACGCAATTGATTATTTTAGGTTTTATTTTACGCGATTAGGGTTTTCTAAGCTCAATAGGCTAATTTTCGTTTTAGTCTCTAAGAGCTTTAGAATTCTCTAACTATAACAATTGTGTGATCGAAATATTTATTTGGAGTCTAGATTATTAGCAATGAATCTATTTTTATGCTTATTGTGTATTTATAACCCTAACGGTACTTCTTAAACTATCATTTCCTAACTATAAGCTTTATCGGTTATTTACTCTTTAATAAATTTGAAATATTATCTAAATTATTTCTATATCTTGAGTTTTCGATATCCATTGCAAAATATTGTCTTTGGTATTTATTACTATCTGGAGGACTTTGTTTTAGGATTTAAAAATATATATAAGCTTATGACTACTTGTAATCTTATTCTAGGGTCTTTGTTAAGTCCTACATTGATATTCTATTTACTATATTTATATTTCTATCTATTTCTACTTGTATGAAAATTCTTAGGGTTTGCAAAAAATCTAAGGAATTGAAGATAATACAAGGATTTAGATCGTTGACCAGTAAGAGATTATGAATTACGTTGTAAAGTTGTTTAATTCTAATAAAGAAGTAAATGATATTTGCTCATATAAGTGGTAAATGTTTGGGGATGGAGGAAGGAAATATATCATCACAGATGCCTAATCGCAAAGAGATTTGGAAAGCATTAAAAAGTATTGAGGCTAATAAAACTCCTGTAGTGGATGGATTTTAGCAGTTTCTTTTAGATTTGCTGGGATATTGTGGAAGAATCAATGGTACAAATAATTCAAGAAGCGTTTTGAAATCATTGGACTTATTCTAAAGAAAATAAAAGATAAGAGTTTGAAAGAATATAAGCCATTACTTTAAGTACCATGACGTACAAGATCATTACAAAACTATTTGGAGAGGAATGAGACCATAGTTAGATGGTCTAATAAACTTCGTTCATGTTAGTTTTATCTTAGGTCAACATTCAACAAATGATGTCATTAAAAGAGATCATGAAGAAAGTGTATGGTAGGTTGAAATGATGAAATGTTCTAAGGATTGGAGCTGTTTAGTTATATCTTACTATCAATTGCATGATTCTTAGTAATACTAATCTGGGGATCATTAAAAGAGTTTGTAGCCTCGAGAGGATTGCGATAAAGGAATATTATATGAATTAATCTTCCATTTTTACACTTCTTATTTATTGGGATGATTTGCATGCTAAACGTGATAAATAGATTTAGAGAATTTTTTTTTTTTGGCAAATAAGAGAGGGATTAGAGGATAATGCATTTTGCATGTTGGACATGATGAATAGGTTTGGAGAATTTTTTGAGCAAAAGCCAAATGATGAGAAGTTTAAGGTAATCTTCTCAAAAAAATGTAAGTAGTGAGGTAAACTAGAAAATTTGTAACATTATCAAATCTAAGGAAAGTGAGGATTTGGGAATTGATTTTTTTATTTTCAAATAATAGGATGGAGGAACTTAGAGGTGGAGGCATCCTTAAAAACTTTCTGGTTATAACGTAAATTATTTTAGTATCGCTAAGAGAAATTATTGAACATGTGTATTCAACGTGTTTTTGATGAGAAAATAGAATGCATAATTAATCACTTAATTATATTTAAGTTGCATTTAATTAGTAAAACAAATGCTCAATTTCATTTGGATATGTTTAAACTTCTTTTGCTTTGATTTTATATGTGCTTGTTGTTAGAGTTTGATTCAAATATATTTTAGGCTTTGTTTTAGAATTTATTAAATCTTAAAACATAAAATTATAGAGTTCTCTTTAAGCTTTCTGTCCTATTTTGAATCACCACAATCAGAGTTTGGATGAAAAATATGACTAAAATACAAAATAGCATTGAGCTGTGAGGGGACTAGCATCTGGAGGCTAGGTTAGGAGACGCCCTATAATTTCCCTAATTTTATATAACCCGATTATCATAATTATTAAAAATATAATATGGAATCATGAATAAATATAAAAAAAAGCACATAAATCACTCCCAATTTTTTGCAAATAAAAAAAATTAAAGTATAAACAAATTCGATTGTGGTTAGAAAAATTAGAATCCTTGACAATAAGATTTCAAAATGTAAATTGTAACGTCCATAACTTTAAACAAATATGATCAATGATAAACCAATCGTTATTATAAAATTCAAAATCAGTTTCCTTAAGTTCAGTACTTAGAAAAATAAGATTTTAATAATGAAACAATGAATTTCAAATTATCTATAATATAAACTATATAATAATTAATAATCAAGATAAATAATTCCTATACAGTAAAAGATAATATTATGTGACAAAATCAATAATTTAACGAATAATTATAATTGTTTCAACTACAATAAAAGACGATTAATTTTTAGACCTATTGGTTATAAAAAGATAGTTTATAGATAAATCAATAGAATTATAAAATACGCAAAGATATCAAAAACCGATCAATACTAAAAAATCCAAACCTTAATTAAGTATTTAAATTATACCAAAATGTTAGCTAGAAAATTTGAACCTATAGCAAATAAAATCATAATTTAATCCTGTAACCCTAAGCATTTTTATAATTAATAAAATGAACAGAGCAGTAAATATAATTTAGATATTAAATTTAAAATCAAATAAAAACTCTAGAATGAACCTATAAGTAGTAATAAACTCAATTATGATTTAAAAACCCGAATAGAAAATTATTTGACCTTAATAGATACCAAAGACAAGATTTCATATCTTGAGCAAATAATTCAAGATATAATTAAAAGCAGCTCTATATTTCAATAAAACAATAAAAGACAACTCCTTTATAGAACATATTGGCTATAAAATGATAGCTAAAATATGAACTGCTAGTGTTATAAATACGCAATAAGAATGAAAATAGATCTATAAGTAATAATCTAGACTTCATAAACATATTTGGATTGTACCATTGTTCTAGCTAGCAAATTTTGAGCCTATCTGAACTAAAATCCTAATTTAGCTTACTGGACCCAGGAAATCTTAATCGTATAAACTTTAAACTCAAAATTGAACTCAGTGATAATCTAGAAAATTAGTAGAAGCATTAAATAATTTTTGGAGATAGAATTCTTAAGTAACTGACCTAAATATATCTGCTTAGCTTAATAAACTATCATAAAACTAAGATAATTAATTAATTAAATAATATTATAATAAATATTGCACAATTTGGTGCAAATGGGGAAAGATTCACAACTGAGATTTCCTCGATTTGCATCAGTCAATTCTTTGAGCAAATTGCTCAAAATTTGCACAATAAAGTCAAGATTAACTAAGACCTAAACCAATCATAATTGCCCAAGAATACCATTCATTTAATACAGCAAATGCATGCACAAATAAGAAGAATTTCGGCGGGAAAAATTGCTCCTTCCTAGCTCAAGTTATTGCCTCCATTTCCTCTCTCTCTATATATAACTTCTTAATGAATAAAACAATAAGCCAATTAAACACACTTGAACAGCCAACAAAACCACACACTAAAGCAGCAACAAAAACATATACAAACATAATCATTAAATAGCTCAAACACAATCACAATTCAATCTTGGGAAATTAACAAAGAAAGGTAAGTGAAAATTCGTTCTAAATAAGTTTATGTGTTAAACACTAGTTTAAATCATGTTCTTATTGACCTAGTTTCTATCATGCTTTGGGGAATGATTAGACACCCCCATGATAGCTCATACAAGGTAATCTCTAACTTAAAACTCCATTTATGTAGTATAATACATATAAAAGCTAGGAAATCTCGTATTACGATGATGATAAGATGTTATAGGTGTTAATATATTCCGAACAGTAGCCTATGATCATGTCAAAACACTCAAAAATAATTAAAATACAAATATAGTACATATAGGATGGAGAAGACTTGGAAAATGAAATAGAAAAGGAAAAGACAATGAATAGTGCCTATACCACCATAACATCGGTAGCGAATGTGGAAAGGCCGGCGGCTTTCATGCCAGCATTTATTGGAACAGAAGCTATGTAATTTTTCAAAACACGTAAAATTACACGAATGCTAGTGACGTATAATTCTACACTGGTAGCATACATGGATAAGTTGAAGGCCTTTAGAGCCAGCGTTCCCTGGAATAAGCTATGTAAATTTTACATGAACGACGGTAATATGGAGTTCAACACCGGTACGCAAAATTTTTTCTAGAATGAAATCTGTTGTTTGAAAATAATAATAAATAATAATATCTACAGATAAAATTTTATAAATACATAAATATAAATAATTTTAAGATTAATAAACTTAAATATTTGTTAAGTATTATACTTTAATAACCATTCACAACTCAGAGACACTTTAGCTAAATTATTAAATCATGATGATTATCCGATAATTATTTTATAAGTAAATATAAAAAGAATAGAAAATGTAAATAAGTTATAAATAAGCATAATGTGATCCCCATAAACAACATATAATAACACGAAATGAGATCAAGAGAAACACGATGAAACTAAATAAATATTAGTTACCATAAAAGTAGTCAAATTAACGAACAATATAAAAACATTAATGATGATAATAATAAAATACTGAACTATTAAACACAAACTCTATAATTAATCGATGAATACTTAATATATATTTAAGCTCTATAAAAACTACAAATATGTTAGAAAAATAATTAAGAAATTGAATACTAAAAGTAACTATATAAATAATAGAAATTTCAAAACAAATAAAGTTGACAAACAAAGAAATTATAAATAAAAATCCACTATCAATATAGACACTAACGAAAGAGAAACTTTAAGAAAACACCTTGAATAAAAATATAGATATTGCTTAAAATCAAGACAAGCAAAAGGAAAATAAATAATAAATACTAAATTCCAACTACCTTAAGATAAACATACATAAGGACTGCATAAATAATAAAAGCTTAATAATAAAAATTATCAAACAAAACAAAACTTAAAATATTCTATGACAATTATTGATATTCATAGAATAAATAAAATTTACAAATAGTTAAGTCAATTATCATGCAACACTCAAAATAAGCTTTCTAAACGCTTATTTATATGCTAAAATAGAGTTATAATAAAAAAAAAAAAATAACAAACCTAGTCTAAACTTATACAATTAAAGTTAGTACATATGAACTTTAGGAAGACTTCTCATATAGAAAATGTGTTTATACGAATTTTCTGACCTTGTCAAAGAAGACCAACCATTATAAAAATTTGAAACTTTTTGTAAACCCCCAAAGTTTTGTAAATCGATTTAGCTTAAACCCTAAATTAGAAAGCCAACCGAAAACTCTAAGGTCAACAAAACCCTAGTTATACGTAATGGTTAAAGTCCGGCAATCCCGTATTAGCAACCCTAAGAAAGGAAATAAGATATTAGTATGTAAAGAGTTCGTAGTTACGTAAGGAAGCTTAAAAAGATCAGATTAGTAAAATCGCAAATCGTTTGGAATCCGAACGAACACAGTTCTTGAAAAACGTGTCCCGGGGCTTAGAATAGTAAAAATATTTCTAATATACCGTTAGACTCATAAAAATATAAGTTTTTCAAAATTATCAGTTTTATAATTTTTCGATAGGTAAAAATAACAGATATCGTAATTATACACATATTTTCTTACTGCCGGTACTTTATTAGTCATATCTACTTTACATTACACTATTCGTTACTATTCTACACTATTCTTATATCTCTACTTTTTCTAACACCTATTCTTACACTTTATACACCTATTACCTTTACTTTTTACCTTTCTCATAACTTTATTTCACATCTACTTTACTTATTATTACATTTAATCAACAAAAATACAAAATAAAACTCTCCTCTCTCTCTTCCATGTAGTGGCCGGTGCCCCCTTATCCCTCTCTCTCTCTCTCATTTTTGTTTTATTTTTCTTTTATTTAAATCACACAAAAATTCACTCATCATTTCCTATAAATACTTCCTTCCTCTTTCACTTCTTTTACACAATCACTATCCACAAATTTACTACCAAATCTCTAAAATTTTTCTCTCAACACTCTCTCAAAATACTCTCAAACCACCTTCTACATACACAAAACCCATTTCCACATAATACTTCAAAAACCATCTTTAGGTAAACTTTCTTTACAAATTCTTCTTCCCATATCATGTAACTTTACATGACCATGGTATGAGTTTCTAAAAACTAAATGTTATGGAAGCTACACTATATTCATGTATTATTCTTGTTCATATATTTGTGTTATTACTTTACCTTGTTCTTATTATTTTATTATATTTAAGTGTTACTATATATATATATATATATATATATGTATACCCTTTAGAGCATATAAACTCACTTGTAATTTATTTACTTTCATGCAAAGTAATTTATTTATTTATTTCTTATTATTTTAAGACTAGTCTCTAGTCTTAGACTTGTCATCATCAAGTCAAAATAATTTCTTTTTTTTTTATTTTACTCTTTTTGGGACTAGTCTACTTCTTAGTCCCAAGAGCCTTAAAGAAACTAAGACTCCCAATACTTGATTTTATTTATTATTTATGTTATTTTTGCTTCTTATTATTTCTCATAATCATACCCATTAAGATTGTTGTCCATATCTTTAAAGCTCCAATTATACTTTAACAAAAAAAAGGAATTTTATCACTTAAGAATGATTTTATATGAAATGTAGAATCCATGGTTTAAAAGTAAATTTATTCTTTTCCAAGTTTTAGGAAGAACTCACTACAATTCTAAAAGTTTCTTTTTTTTTTAAGTTTTTTTTATTTCTATATTACTTTGTTTTCCTAAAGAAAATAACTTTTGGTACCAAAATGTTTTCCATAAAAACATGATGTAAGGAAATCCCAAAAAAAAAAAAAAGGAATAAGAGTTTTCAAGCCAAAAGATTTTCAAATAAATAGTTCAAGAAAACAAATAGGAAAATAACACTAATATTGAGAATTTAGAAAAGAAGAAATTTATTTTTATCAAAAAGTCATTTAGGAAAATAGTAAGATAAACATGAAGAAATTTTTTGAAAACAAAGGAATCAAAATATTCATTTTAAAGGGTTTACAAAATGAATTTCTTGAAAACTATGATTTTCAACACTCTTAATTAACATTGTTTTACTCAAGAAATTTGATTGGACAACAAACACTTGAGCATGGATGAAATATGATCTATATATCTATGAAAAAGGAATTTCTCAAATATATAGATAACTAAGTATTTATCAAAGCAATTTTTGAATAGTTAATGTTTGAAACAAAATGCTTTTGGGTTAGGAGAATTCGTGGTAAATTTGATCACCACTGTTTCGGAGCATAGATGATCTAGTTTGATAAAAATATTTTTAAAAATGGATAGATAATTTCGAGTAGGTAGAAATCGGTATATTATACGCGTAATTCCTAGTTAAAATGACTATGTTATGGCTATTTTAAATTGGAATCCTCTCTTATACGAACTTTGTCGTTCTTGTGTCATAGTTTTGTCAAATCTCAAGAAAAGTTATCAAGAAATACTCATTTTGGGTATTGTCCTTGACTAGGTGATTTCGAAGAAGAATACCCATACCCCGAGGATTATTACGACTAAGTGAATTGTTTGAACGACTCATTCATTTAGAAGAAGTGTCGACATGGCATTGTGAGTTTATTTCCTTAAAAAGGCCTTACATGATTGTGCTTGTAGTTTAGTCACATTAGAATTAAGGAAAGATAAATTGATATGTATGTGAAAATTTTTGAAAACACTATAAGAATATCAAGACAAGAATTGATTGTAAGTAATTATTTGTTTTAGTATAGCATTTGATATGTATGAAATTTTATGATCACCTTAAAATTGTTAATAATGATGATATGATAATTTGAATAAATTGATTCAAGCATACCACGATATGAGTCACATTGTATTGGGTTATTATCCTTGGATGAGAAGGATGGTAGCTCGGTCGAAAGCAACATTTGGCGGTTATGATCGAAAGTGATTGCTTGGCGACATAGAATTAAATGCTTGGCGAAAGTCCGGAAGCATGGCCCAACTTGAGTAGACTTAATATACTTGGTGGTATTGATCGAAAGCATAATTTAACTAAAACTACTCATTTTGAGGAGACGCATCACCAAACCCTGAATGGAGGGCGTAAATCCATTCAACATATAGTTCTCAGAAAACTATATGCTTTGCTTGCCCATGTGTATATTGCATTTTACTTGATTGCTTAAATAACTTGTTTGAATTTCACTACACAAGAAGTTACTTATGAAAATAATTCTCACTAAGCCTATTAGCTTATACCATTATAGATATCTTTTGCAATTTACCTATTTGTGGTTGAGGCCACGCGGACCCTGTAGCCAGGTATTTTCCTTTTTGGTTAAGGAATTTCTAAATGAAGTTTAGTGTTAGATAAGATGTAGACTTCGTAAAAATATTTTTATAATAGATTATAGTTAATTGTGGTTGGAGGAATGCCTCTAAGATTTGTAAGACGATTATTATGAATAAATGAATATCATGAATCCTCTTTTCTTAATTTGTTATTGTATCTTCTTAAGCTTCATAATTCTATGTATGGTCCTCTAAATTTGTGAAAGCACGCCTTACACTTAATATTGAAGCTTTTGGGATTGACTAAAGTTGTCATACTTAAGCTTTAATATTGAGTGTGGCAGACTATTACGTTTAAGGTACCCCTTAGGGCGTGACACTTTTACCTAGGAAAGTATAATGAATTAAAAAGAATGAAACTTAAATTAGGCCATAAAAAGTACAACTAAATGCCTTATGGATAATAAGTATAATAATGAATATCTGCTATCTCATTTCATAGGAAAGATAGATTAATTCTTGGACTTCCAGTAGCATATTATGACAGCTTAACAAAGATAACAGGTGAGTAACTTTGACTTTATCACATTGTTTGTGCTTATAGCATAGCTGTATTTGAATTAATATATTCAACCGATATGTATACGAGATTAGGTATAATACATGATGTTTAGTGTATGCTTGAATGCCAAATTATCGTAATATATGCGATAATTCTATTGTATCATAAATATTGTATGAAGCATGTTGATATCTGTTTTTGAATTGTATGATCACCTTAAACTTGAATAAAAACTATTTGTACCATAAATAAAGATGGACATACATTGCATCATACGTATATTATGCATTTTTAAAAAAGTGGTGACTCTGCTACGTAGTAGCATTTCGGTTCTCTGGTGACGTGTTTGATTTTTTTAGATGACATTCTCCTAGTTCTTTCAAGCACCTTGTTTCGTTCGGTTCCACGGGAACTAACCGGCATTGAAGGAACACCGCTCGTGGTATCGACATGAAAGAGCTAATACTTAAATGGTGTTTCTTTGTTCGAAGGATAAAAGTGAAATGTTTTAAACTAATTTGTGAGAGTTTATGGTACCCACTCTTCCTCGGTTCTCTGATTCTCCTGGGCACAGTATATTGCTTGTAATGACTTCCTTCCAACCTCGATGAGAGAGCATAAATATACTTTCTGTTTGGATTTCGAATATCCAAGCTTGTACTTATACATATGGTTGATTATTGCATTACATACGCTTGCTAATTAAACTTGTTTGTTATTGCCTGATGTATGGTCCGACCAGGTTATCTCACTGAGCCCATGGTTCGGTCACCCCTCAACAGTTTTTGTGCAGGAATAATTCTAGCAGTGTGTGAAGAATGATTCTCGATTAGACTTTATTGAAGCTAGAGATATAGGATATATATATTGAACTTAGAATGCAAAATAGATAAATTTTATAAACAACTGAGACTTTATGTATTATAAGATTGAAATCCCATTTTTACTATTTGATAGGGGATATCAATTCTCTGCGATCTTGGTAGAAAGTGGAAAGCCGGATTCCATAGTTGAACTCCAATAATACTGTTACATGTATATGTATTACTTAAGTTAGAGATATTAACATATAAGCAGAGTCTTGTAAATTTTGACTTGCAAGACGATTCTCATATTATGAGTGTACACATTGTATGATAACTTTAGTTTAATCTTACTAGGTCCCATTTTGAGGCGTGACACGTCCAGATGCTAGCTAGAAAGCATGCCATTTTTCAAGAGATGTCCAAATGCCCAAGATTAACATTTGCATACTAGCACTAGGAAACTAGCTGTTGAAACTTTTTTTTTTTTACCCTTTTGTGCTATTTTGTAGGCAATTTCTAGGAGGCTTCAAGATGTTATAAATACAAATGTTTGGGTAGTTGTAAGAAGTTAGTCGAGCTTTTTTTTGCATACTAAATCTTATATATATTCTCAAAAGCTCATTCTTGTAATTTGTATTATTTGCAATGAAAGAGAGAGTTGAGTAGTGCTATAGGTTTGTTGTGTTGCTATCTATTATAAAGCACTACTTAATTATTTGTGAGTAATTTAGTAGAATTTTGAGTTGTATCTACATTATTCAAGAGATTATTGTAAAGCCACAACTCAAGCATTCTTGACTATGGTGTTTGTAGCTCCTGTGGAGCATTGTGGTTGTTGTGTTGAATAAAGTGTGAAGTTCTCCTTAAGTGAGACATCGTTGTAGACTGTTGAGACCAGGGAGCGGATCGAACTCTATATTAAACTCGGTGTTATCTCTTCTGTCCCTCACTCTTTTATTATTGCACTTTATATCATTATTGTTTATTTGTTGTTGTACATGAACTAGGTATTAATTTTTTAAAAGAGCAAAATTAGTGCATAATCCGCATTCCTTAGGTGTTACTAGGTTTCTTTAACATTGTGTCAACTGACTCATTATTGGAAGGTATTTGAAAATACTTCATGCAGGTAGTAATGTTACCCTATTTACTCATTGATAAAGCAGAGAAAATTATGAAGATTTTTTTTCCTAAGGATTTGTTGAGTAGAGTAAACTACATGAACTAAACTAGATGAAAATTGCTAGATCCATTGAACTTAGAGGAGTTGGGATTTCATAATGCCCTACCTTCTAGGTTTCTCTTAAATCTACTTATCAACCTATACAATAGTAGTACCTAAAAATCAAGATGCTACGTTGTCTTTAAATGGATAAGGCTTACTAATTGATAAGTGTTTAACAACACTTATTTATTGATGCATTTCTATATTATTTTAATTGGTTTAATCGAGTTTTAATGGTTTTTGGTACTTAATTTTGCTATATTTTGATTTTAGGCTTTAGAATGGTTAGGAATGATTGAAAGCAAGTTTTGCATAAATTGGAGTTGAATTGAAGATTTTATGAAGAATTTGAGACCAACGTTGGGGAAAAATGTGACAAAATTATAAAGGTTGTGCAAAGCTCAATAATAGTTTTAAAGGTTAGAGCTACATGAGGGTGACACATGACCATAATAAGTAGTTGTGTGTCGTTCGAGTAGTAGTTTCTAAAGAAGCGAGAAAGGTGTGGCCAAGAGATAAATGGGTGCAAACATTGGCCAGTATTGAAAGCTTGTATTACAAAGATTTTTCCTAAATTCATGTGAGATGTTGAATCTTTTAAGAAGATATGCATATATAGATAATATAGGTAAAAAACATGATTGTGTTCAATCCTTGTGTTGAAAGATTACCTAATATTTTATAGTGAAAAATATAAATACCTTTGAAATAAAATTATAAGAATTTTTTGGAATATATTGTATAACCAAAAGAGAGCAAGAGCACTAAAGAAAAAGGAGAAGTCAATTTCTTTCACTAAATGGGTTTTTTTTTTTTTTATGAGTTTGACAGATTTTACCTTTTGCTTTCAATTATTTATCATGTTTAGTGATGAGTAAACTTCTAATACCTAGATTTGGCCAACCCAACAAGACTATGTGACCTATTTTGTTTCTTTTTTATGGATTTATCATTTATAGGATTCAATTATGTGTGGTTTGATGTTCATTGATTCTTTATCATCTGTGCAATGATTCAATGTTTGACTTCATGCATTGTGATTAAGATATATTGTATGAATAAACATACATAATTGGAAGGAATTGCACACGATATTAAAGATAATACAGTCTAAATTTTTTGAATAGAGGATCTTATAAACAGTAGTACAATTATGGGGTATTTTAAATAGAGAAGGATTTCAATTAATCGACCGAGTATTAGCAGTTAATATTCTAGAAAAAGATATATTGATTAAAAATAGGAATTTTCACAGTCCAAAAGTTGATAAAAAAGTTGATTTTTTTAAGGACCACATAAGTTAATCTTAAGGGTAGTGCATTCTTGATTAATTTTTAGTGCTCTTTCCATGACTTATATATATATATAAAATCTAGTTTCTTAAGTTCTTTAATTTAGAAGTAGCATGTCTTGATTTTTCATCATTTGAAATTGACAGTTATAAAGGTTAATCATTAGTAATTTTAGTACTCGTGTGAAAGATACTACTGTTGATTCCGTTATACTATATTTGTTTAGATAGTCTTAGAATAGTTAATCGAGCTAGTATCAGTAATCTTAAATTTTTGCTCCATTTATATAATACATTCATCAATATAAACAATTGTCTATTTAATCACCACTACTTGTAGGCCCATTATATTGATGAAAAATCAATACCCGAATCTGCTTCCATAAAGAGTCACTTCTTGTATTATCTGATTACATGCATCTTACTGACATTTACAAGTCGCCAAAGCTATTGACATGGCATCACAAATGTCTAAAGAAATTTTGAACAGAAGTTGAGTTCTATAAAACAAAATGACAGTTATCACTCTCTATATCCTATCCTTAGTTAACATTGTTTATTGTTATTTACCTACACTTGAGATCAATTTATTGAGCAAAGTGAATTCATGAACAAAATATAGAAGTTAGATAAAACAAAATATAATACATAATTGTATTTGTTGACATTTACAATTGATAGGAATAGGGTTCCAAAGTTGAGGCAAGCCTTAGGAAATATCATTAAACATATTGTGCCATTCACATTCCTTATTCAACTAAGCTTTGCTTCGTGAATATTTCTAATCAATTTGCTTAAAGACGTTCACCTTTTTGTGTAATTAAGTCTAGCATCTTGGAGTTGCGCTTACTAGCTCCCTCTAATATATTGCCTAGCAATAGCTATATTATATGAAAGGGAAAAATTACATTAGAATGTATCAATATTTGAGGGTAATTCTACTACTTTTTATAACATTGATCTCCTTTTATAAACTATTGACAATGTTAATCCCTTAATTGCACTACTTTATATAATATTGATTTTTTTTAACTACATGAAACATTAGTACCTTATTTAAACTTATCTTCAAATTTTAGTTCCTTTGGGTGTAATTTGTCCTATATGAAAGCTTTGCACCAATCTTAAATCTTGAGCATTAAACATTGATACCATTAATGATCTATCTCACTACCACAAACAAACTTGGGGGCACCAATCCTAGTAGGTTGCCTAGCTAAAACAACTCACTAAATATGGTCCTCAATCATTTAGATAACCTTAAAGATTGCCACAAGCTCACTTGATCAATTTAAAGATTGGGCTATAAACAAATTAAAGGACCGCTTCTAGGAAGTTGACATAATTCAGTCAACTTACCAATTAACCACAAGGTTGTCACAAACTTATTGTGTTAATACCACAAATTTACCAGGTCCGATTCAAGATCGTGCAACAAACTTACCAAGTGATACCAAGGACCTATCCCTCTTAGTGCTCTTACGATTAATATTCTCACCTAGTGAGTATCTTCCTCATAACTTCTTTTCCTTGATATTTAACCACTAAGGGGTCTATGTAGTATACAATTGAATAAGTAAGGCATTAAATAAACAATTAAAATAACAATATGAATCATAAAGCTCAAATCCTACCCTTAACTTCATACATTAGTATAACTACCGTGCTTCACTAATTCATCCATTACAATGCAATATAGCTAGATAATCAATAGACATAATCAACAATTATAATAGTTAGCCAACGACACATTATCATCCTACAATAAAAAGGATGGGTAATTGAATGGGTACACCTAATTTTCAAGAGTATGGTCCACATTATCAACCACGATAAGTTTTGATCGAGTTGAAGAGAATGAGTAATCACTTATTATAAGTTATAATAGTGTATATGCATATAGCCTTCTGATCATATATCATATTACTCCTTGTAGTATGCTTAAATTAAACAATTCATAATGTCTACTACACTATGACTTGTAACTAAAGCTATCAACCTCTACTTGTCAACTTTTTCTATTTACAAACCAAATCAATGTTCTATTTCCTTTTTGAAATTTACTTAAAAGTTTCTAATTCCATTTAAAGTCCTATCAGTCGGTACAAATACACTTATTACATAGATATTGTTTAATTTGTGTATGGCATGGCATTTATCAATTACAAATTGAAAATATCATTTAAGTCTTTTTTAAGCTACTTATTGAGTAATTTGAAGGAAAACCAATATAAAATGCTGAAAAGTTTTTGTAAAAAATTATACTAAATTCTTATATTATGCTTATACAAGCTTAACATGTACAATGAACAAAACTTGTATCACATGCATATTGTAGAATTCTACAATTTACTCGTAGACATTGAATGATTGCATATATGATTTGTTAAACAATTCTACTAGAATTGCCATTCCCTGAATAGAGTCAAGGTGTATTCAATTTTTCTATTAGTTTATTTTGATCATTTACTAACAAAATTTAGAATTTTGATATCATTTAATTGGATTTTTTAAAAGCATTTGATTATGCAGCGAAACAAGTATCAAATCTAAGTAACTTGAAAAGATAATATGAACCACAAGCTCAAAACCAAGCTCTAAAAAGATACAAGTTGAAAAATAAAACAATGTTTATTAAGAACATATAAAATTCCACAATCTTAGCCACTTTACTCGTTAGTAAGCTCATTTGGATCCATCCCATACTTGATATAACCATAAGCATCAAAGACAACGTCATCATCACCAGAAAAAGAGAAAAGTGTGTCGAAGCTTAGTACGACAACAATATAAGCACACACGATATGATTATATGCTCGTAATTTAAATGTGATTAAAAAACTAATAATGTAAATCTTTAATTTAAGTATGACAAATTAACAGTGGAGCACTTATGCTCTGGCAATAAGCTAGGAACTTTGGGGTTCTGAGCAGCAACAACTACTTGAGGAGTTGATAAATGCCGGCCAAACACCTTTACCTCCTATCTAAATCTAAGTAATAACTTCGTCTATGGATCATAACCGTTACACATCTCTACTTAGTCCATAATATAGTGCAGTCCAACAGGTCTCATGCATGTGAACTAGACTATGTTACTTCTCATTGAGCATGAGTAAATGTTACCCCACTACCATTTCCCCCATTAGCTACTCATCGAGCCACCTTCGATGGCTTAAATGCCTAACGTGATGTGTCGTCTTGCAAGGTGTTGCCCCTCAGCCTAGGTCAAGTAACGACCATGGACAATCATCATTCATAAGCCATCTTTAATTATTAATTCTTTTTTAGGATGTCTATAAAAGACAATCCATGCATAAATCACTGTGTACCTAAATTACAATATAAGATCTGAATATGATCAACTAGAAAATATGATAGCGGACAAGTATATGTTCAAGAAAAATTATTCTATACAAATTACAAAGTATTAAGCAGATAACTTGATTATCAAATCACATTTAATTATTCAACTAAGGTAAGGTCTTATGTGGAATAGGATCTTGATTAAGATTTGAATTGTATTCCTTTAGGATAATGAGCTTAATTGATTTTGATGAAGCCCACAAGACTAGATGTTGAATTTCTTATTTTAAAGTATTGGGCTTTTAGGGTCCTAAATCAAACCCAATAAGAATATGACTAATTATTATAATAGTTAGAGTTATGAGCTTCAAAATTTGATATGCCACCCATTAGAGTTAATAATTTATAATTTAGGTGGAGTTGGGCTTAGATATTGGAATTAAGTCTATTAAGAGTAAAATTGGATATTGAACCCAATAATTTGGATTTAAGCCCAATAGAATAGAATTATATTTTATTCAAGCTATTGGGCCTTAGTGACTCCTAAATAAACCTAGTTACTCACTAATTCTATTTTAAAGCTTTTGGACTAAAAAATTTATATGCTAACCCAATAGGTAATTTAATACCTAAAAATTGATAATGAACTTAAATATTTTGGAATTTGACCAAATTAGATAATATTGGTTATTAGGCCTATATTTTGAAGTGAGATAATGTTAAAAATGGTACCTTAACTTTTGCAAAAAGTTCAATTAGGTATCTAAAGTTTGATTTTGAATAATTTGGTATTTGAAGTAAGTTTTCATGGACACTTTTTCTACCTAAAGTTTGGTTTTGATAATTTGGTACATAAACAAATTTTTCGTGGACTTTGTTCATACAAGAAGTTCATGAAATTTGTTCATGTATCAAAATTGTCAATCCTAACTTCAGGTATAAAAAAATTCTTAAAGTTTAGGTATCAAATTGTTCAAAACCAAACTTTAGGTACCTGATCGAACTTTTTGCAAAGTTAAAGTACCATTTTTGTTATAACCTTTTAAATTTAAGCTCATAAATCATCAATTTGATGTATGAGTTGATTTTTAGTTTAAAAAAGCCCTAAATGCTAAGGAAATCCTAATTATTAAGATAGACTCATCTAAGTGTAGATAGACCAGATAAGCCAGAAATAGGGTTAATGGACCTAAAGATTTTGGTGTAAGCCCATTTTAGATTTTGAGTCTAATGTAAATCAATATGTTTATTTAAGCATAGAATTAACTAATTGACTCTAAATGAATAGTTAGGCCCAAATTAATTTAGGAATCTAACTAATATTAAATAGGCTAATTAGATTAGAATCAAGCTAATGGACCTAAGGTTTACTATATTAAAACCCAATTTAATTCGAAATTGTGTAATTTACCACAAATTAACTTAATTAAAAATTATTAATTAAAATTTGTGATTTTTTTAATAAATTGTAATTTTTAAAAATTCAATTTAGGTTTAGCCTAGATTTTTTTTTTTAATTCAGATTTTAAATTTTAAAGCTGGTTTAGCTTTGTTGAATCCTTTTTATCAATAATGACACTGTTTACGTTATTAATTATTAAAATAGAAAATCATTTAAAAAATTTACCAAAATTTTAGTTTAAATATAAAAACATTATTTTAATTTTTCCATCAATTTTTTTGAAAAATAAAATTTATTTAATATTTTAATAACATAAAACATGATGTAAGTTTTTCTAGAAAAATGCCTTTAAAATACAAATTTAATTATTTGAAAATTATCAAAATATTTTGACTTTCTAGAAATTATTTTCACATATTTTACATTTAAATCCAGATTTTCAACATTATTTACTATTTTAACATTATTTCTGTAAGTCGAGCAAATCAATACAATATTAATAGTAAATTTGTAATTAAATTACATAAATAAGAATTTATCAATTTAAATGATTTCATGCTATAACTAGAGCTGGGAAAAATGGATATGGCCACAGGCCAGCCGTTTAACCACTTTAAAAAGGTTAGGGTCAGTTTTTTAGCCCGTTTAAAAGTGGGTTAATTTTACCCAACCCATTAACCGCGGGCAAAGTGGGCTAGCCGCGGGTAGTGGGTTGACCACCAACCCACTTTTATAAAAATAAAATAAATAATTATAGGGTAAATATGTATTAATGAAGGTTTATTCTTGAGATTTTTTATACTTGAGATTAAATTTATGTGTTATTATAACAAAGAATGACAAATTGATGCACATGCACCATAAAATTTTATAAAATATTATTATTGTTTAAATGAAATATATTATCTAATAAGTATTTAGAAAACTTATTTTTATATAAAAGTAATTAAATAATAATGGAATTAATCATTAATATATATAACTTATAAAAACTTTTTTTATATATATATCTTATTTAATTAGTATAAATAAGTTAAATGGGCCAATCGGCCCATTTAACTCACAAATTTGTAAAGTGGGTTTAAATGGTCAAAAAGTGGTTGGCCCGTTTACATGTATAGTGGGTTGGGTTAGGGTCAGACAATTTTGCCCGTTTAACCCAGGGCCAAAGTGGGTGGCCGGGTTGGCCCGTTTAACCCACTTGCCCACCTCTAATTATAACATGCATAAATTCGGCCTTAGATCATACATAATACAAATTCTTATTTATTTTACAAATTTCTACCTAAAATCAACACAAATCAACAATCTAGATTAATATAATATGCATATTCACACATACGTTATTTGATACTTATTATATTCTATAAAAAAATCATAAAAACATATTCTATTTTAGATATAATATTATAGTGTGTTTCTTGTATTATTTATCAAATTAAATCTATTTAAATGCACATATGGCACAATTATTAAATAAATTGTAAAAATTCATTAGTCACTATCAAAATGTATATTCAAGTATAACATTAACTCATAACATATATATATATATATATATATATAAGTATTAAACTCAAATAGACAAGTTTAACATTAAATCAATTAAAAATTAGCTTTACTGAAACGCCAAGAAAGTTGCAATCTAGTTTTTAATCTCCTTTCTACTACCATAAGCAAGTTGACAGAACTTCTAATGCTAACCCCTAATAACCTTGATCTTTTCTTGAAAAGACCTAGGAATCAAATTGAAGATAGATGTTATTTGTATTGAATAAGTAAAGGAATGTGTTCGAAAATAAAATCTTAACAACATCTAATTACTTTTCAATCAATATTTTGAAATTAATCTTCTAAAACATGTTTTCCTTGATCCAAGAATAGGTAAAACTCCGAAGTCATCATTAACAATATATAATTATTTCTCTAATAAATATACCTAAAGATAATCTGTCGTTCTCTCATTCCTTCAAAATCAACGATCAAAACAACCAATAAGAAAGTTTAGGGTTTTTGAATCTTTCTTCCCAGTGCACAACACCTTTAACACTGACAACACAATTTAGAGAAGATGACCTCTCCAGATTATCAAAAGATTAAAAAAGGAAGAAACTTATCTAGATCTCCTAAATTGCATTGTTTCTTGAAAAGAGATACTAAAGAGAGAGAGTTTTAGAGTTTGGTTCTTTAATAGAGGATGCAGCAATAAAGAGGTTCTAGGGTTTGAGGATAGTGTGTAAGTAGAAAGATAAGTATATCTTTACGTAGAAGAGTTTTATTATATTTAATAGTAGATTTATTTGGAGTAACTAAATTATCCCCATTATCAATTGGTGAAATTACACTTTTTACCCCTCGTTATGATTTATTTTATTTTATATTACATATGTATTATTGTTTATTTTTCGTACCCACAAATATATCAAGCATTAAGTGTATAAACTTATCATTTTACAAGTTCTTGTGTTCGCCTATGTGTGTGTGTATATACATTAAACATCTCTATTAATATTTCGAGATTATGTGTATTATCAGACTTATACCAAATCAAGTGCTTTTTTTTTTTTTTTGGCCTTCCAATAGTACCATTATGCTCAATAATCATAATTACATGATTATATAATTCTAAATGACAACATTGGTTCAAGCTTCATTTTAGTTGCTCGAGATCGAGATACCACAGATTTGGATCCTAAGGAAGAGGAATAGGACATGTCTTTCAAGACTAGCATAAAAAACTAAAAACTAGAAATTTGATCTAGTCGAGTGTGATAAAAAAGAGAGTAGATAAGGGTACAGAGGCTAGAGGTTAGATGTGGCAATGGTACAAGAGGGATGAAAAACCACAACTCAAATTTGTCAAACCTTTTAACTTTCTGGAGAAGCTGTGCATAATTAGACCTTGTAATGAAAGATCGTAAAATTGTGGAACTTAGATTGGACTGAGAAGGGTGATCCTCGATCACATGAGGACCTTTAACAATACTAGTTTTGGTTAAAGTGAGTTAACATTAGCCAATGGAATGAAGACCAAAATTGGGTATTCTTTGGATAAACATCAGTTATGCCTAGGTAATATAATCCTGGGCATTGAACGAGAAATGAGGACTTATGGGCCTTGAAAGGAAGCATATAGATTTTACTGGAAGGAGAGAACTAGCACTGATAGGAGGGAAAGCTGGAAATGGATAAAAATGGTAACAAGTATTGTGGTGGTGCATCTCCTACTTTCTCATTCGAGGTATATAGGAAAACAAATAGGTATAAATTTGGAACGAAGGAATATGACCCTAAATAGACTATATTTGCGGAAATGAACTCTGGACAATTTAGAGACTAGAAAGAGGAGGGAAGCGAAATGATCGAAAGTGTAAGATGAGTGCCGCTGCGATAAATTAGGGTTTCATGATTGTGATGATTCATTAGGAGCAAGTTGCATATGGTAGGGGAAGATGATTATTTTGAAATGAGGAAGGATGTCACGCAAAACAATCCACTAAAAAAGTTGTTGCTAGCTAATCGCTGGAGGTTAAATCATGAGCAATTTATTGTCGTATAAGGCGAGCTATAGAATACGGACTTTAGAAGGTCATAAAAACATTAGATTTTGTTAAAACAACTAATGAATTGCAAGTGAGTAACATGAATTTTCTAACTAATGTGGTACTGTATAACAGGAAATTGATCTAGAGCCAATAAAAGATGAGGATGACTTGGCAAAATTAGGACCGTAAATGAGTCAAAATAGCTCTCGAGCTACTTGAGTTCAACTCGACGAAGCTTGAATTCAATTCATTTACAATTGAGTCGAGCTCAAGTTCAAGTTGCTCGAGTAACTATTGAATTTGAGTTCGAGATTTAAAATACTTGGCTCAGTGAACTTGCGAACTTAATTGAGTTGGGTCGAGTTGAACTTATCGAGTATTAAATACTCTTTATAGTTAAATCATTTAAAAAAATAATCAAGTTTAATTAAGTTGAGCTGGAGCTTATTGAGTATTAAATCGAGTTGAGTTCGAATTTAAAAATCAAAGCTCAATCAGATGTGATCAAGATCAAGTTCGAGTTCAAGTTTGATCTTTGAGTTTTTATTTGAGTTGAATTGGAAGTTGTACTGTATTAAATCGACTCAACTTGACTCATTTATAGCCCTAAGCGAAACTAACTGGATTGCATCGATGGTGTCTTCTTTTCCTTTATCTACGGAACAAGTATAGAAGGTTAAGTTTGTGCTGCTCGTTGATGATGTTGATGCTTTGAACATGGGCGGTGTATGGCCCATGATGCAATTTATGCGTGTGACCTAGGGGTTACTTTGATTTAGTATAAATTCAGAAATAAAGGTAATGAGATATCGGAGGAAAAGGAAAAAAAAAAAAGGAATAAAACCTTTTGTAATATAATCACCACAGCCTCTTTTAGTCTAGATTTACCAATATTATTCTTCCATTTTACTAAGATAGCATTTGATTATAAAAATCAACAAACGAGAAATTAACTAATATAAAAAATATTTAATATTATAATTCATTTGTCCAGTATTTGGTTATATGATACCGGATAAAATATTTTATGTTATCTATTATTTAGAATACTTAATACACACAAAAATATTATAAAAAATTTGATTTTTTTTAAAAAACAAAAATCTATTCTATACTATTTTTCTTTAAATTTATCTAATACTTTAAATCTTAATAATACCAAAACCCATAACAATAACCATAAAAAACTAGAATATATTTCTCTATATTTCTCTGGTCCGTCCCATATATTTATATGAATGAATGCCTCAAGAATGTTTGTCTATCATATCTTATTTGGTTAATTTATCATGGATTTTCCTTTTTTTTCCCCTTATACAGGTGTCGTAAATTACAAGTTTACTAGTTATCATTTAAATAGCAAACATAAAATACACCAAATTCATCTTTTAAAAATAAATTTAATTTTGGTTAGAAGTGATAAAAAATTGAATAAATATTGTGATATGTAGGCTGTAGCTATCAAGACATGCAATAATTCCATTTTTTTTAATTAAAAATAAAAAAGAGCATGTTGCAGTCAGGCAGGATAATACAGGCATATTTGTGACCGCCTAAACCTAAAGAGAGAATTGAAGGATTTCAAACAGAAGAACTAGAAGATGCTTCTCCAACACCCTGTTTATCCCACTCTTTCTTACTCTTATCCAAGTTCTCTCAAGTTCAGTGAAACTCCACTTTTTAGCATTAACGTCCGCAGAAATGTTATTGTTAAACCCCTTAAAAGCACGAAAATCAGCTGTTCATTGTCGCAGGTGCCTAGACATAACCCACTGGATTATGAGAGGAGACCCACAGTGAGATGGACTACTGTGTATAAGAGACTTTTTTCTATGAAGAATCCAGATTCGGGTTGCGCCACAGTCTTGAAAGAGTGCGAGGACGAGGGCAAAAGGCTCACCAAATGGGAGCTTTGTCGGGTTGTCAAGGAGCTGAGGAAGTATAAGCGTTATAGACAAGCTCTTGAGGTAATAATACAATATAGAAAAATTTATCTATTTATTTTTCAGTGACGTGTGTATATGCTTTTTAGGGATTCCAATCAATTTTTAATCCATTGTAAATTATTCTTGTTGGGTGTTCTTAATATGTTTGCTTTATGGCCTAGTTTTCTTTTCCCCTTGTGAAAACTTCTTCTTGGGTGCCATAGGTCGAATATGTTCAGGGAAATGAGTATACTGAATTCAGGACTATGATGGGTAAAGTATAGATGATGGATTATAGTTGTGGGTATGTAATCTTGAGTTCTAAATGTGAGTCAATACTTGCTTTTTGATGAAGACTTTCTAATGTATTGTAGCATGTACATAACTAGGCTGCTCTGATAACATGGGAAATTAGCTTCTGTATATTCCGATATAGATATTGTTCTTTTAAGGCTTGGCAAGGACGTAAGGCGGACATAAAAGACTGCAGCTTCATCATTTCCCATAACTTGGTGGATGGAGAAATCAATTTTTTAAGCAATTAGAAGTCAGTAGTAATGAACCACATTCTTTTGGCTGATCTGCTCGCGTCCAGTTTGCTATTATTTGTAACAAGAATTTTTGTAAGGATGTAGATATAGTCAAAATTTGGTGCTGAGCCTTCCCTCCTCATTTAACTAACATGGTTCCAAGTGATTGTGTGCTATGGACTTTAATCTTAGCTCAACCACATCATTAATATCCTGTTGTTTTAAATTTATATATTAGATCCCTAGAATTCATTCCTTGGGTCACCCAGCAAAAGTTCTAGTGTATGTTGGCCGATCTTGTTTTGCTGGACCATCCCCTGCATCCAGGAGTAGTAATATGGAGATCACCTTCAGGAAATTCCTAGAGTTTTGGCTTATTTCCAGTGATTGTGATTATTGGACTTACATGTTACCTGCCAATTTGTTTTGAATGTTAGTTTCCAATTGAACCACAGCAGAAATTAAATAGAAACACCACACAAATGTTATCTCACAGTGAAATGCTGACCTATAGTGTTGTTCAATTCTACTCTTATCCTTATTGATGCTTGGATATTGAAAGTTGGGACCATGAGAAAACATTGAACTTAGAGATGAGCTTACGGCTTCAAGCCATATTCCAAAAGAAAGGAGGAGAAAGATTTTTGGGAGAAATTAACCGATCTTATTTACTAGTATAAACTGACACGTGTGTTGTTAGTATCGGTTCTTCCAATATGCATAGGTTTTCTAACTTTAAATCTGTGGTGGAAGAGGGTATAAACACCATTAGACCACACAACTGCCAGCCTAACTTTGTCAGTTTTACACATGTAACATATGCTAGGATATTAACTATATGCCAATATACATTGTCATAATACCATGCTTTCATGTTGATTACTGCAAAAAAATATTTCTGAAAAACATAATTTTATTTTTTCATAAGACTCAAAACATAAGATGTTTTTTTCTAGTAGGATATCAATAGTTTCTATTATCTTGTATATATTATCTAATCAGTCTATCTTAAGAAAGGGTTTGGAATGGTTAGTTGTGCATGCTTACGATGTGCCAAAATTTGAGGGTAAAAGAAAGAGGAGGGGAAGGGGATAAAGAGATAAATTATTATAATTTTTGTCCAGACTGTTAGTTATATAAACATGTGTTTACTAATTATACATATATATTTCATGTAAGTGTGCACTTGTATAATTTTGATATTTAGTTTGTAAAATAGCTCTTACACCCCTACAAAGGCAACTTGAGTATTTTCCCTAATACAGTTTCAAGTTAATCTTTTGTATTATTGTAATTAATTTTTTAAGTCAATCTGTCATTTGAGTTGATTCATATTGATCGATGAAATATTTCCTAACTTAAAAAATTTCCAAACCATTATGACTCACCTGTAAAAATAGCTTAAGTGTATGTAAAAGACTAACTTGGTATTTTATTTAAGAAAATTTCCAGTGTCAGAATGTTGCAAATGGCTTTAAGGGGTGGATTATAAATTTGTGTTGATGTTATAAGCATGGTGTACTGTAAATTTAGTGTGTCTTATGTTGATAGGTTTTAGGACTGTAATAATTTACCCTTTTTTTTAATTTTATATCTAACAAACACACGTATAATCCTTTTTAGTGTTTAAAAACTAAACATATAATGACATCTGCATATTTATGCACATATGTACAATTATTTTTCAATTATGCATACACACATATATGTATGTGTATATATATATATATATATTTTTTTTTTCACATAAGTATGTACTCACATGATTTTTAATTGGATAAATTATAGTGACAGCCGCATGGAATGTATTTAATTGGACTTCTTGCTTCTTATGTTGAGGACACCAGGAATCACATGATTGTCTTTTCTTTATATGTGATTTTGCAAGAGACATTTGAAAAAGGTTGGACAGAATGTAGGTGGTTCTCAGCTCTAATTGATAAATTGAAGGACTTCTCATCTTTCATCATAAGTCCCTTTGCTAATCTCAATATGATTAACAAGAGTTAGTGCAGCTGTGTTAAACTATATATTTTAGGAAAGGAATGCGAACTGGAATACAAGTCTACAGCTGATGGAGTTGCTAGAAAAGTAATAAACACAATTAAACCCCTACATTCTAGTTTTTTGAATATGTAAAATATATGGTGTATCTTGTTATTGAGAAGAGAGTTGATGAGCTACATAGTTTTGGTCATTGCACTTTCTTGCTCTTAGATTACCAATACTTGGTTTTCTAAGCCCATAGGTTGTACTCTTTTAACATTGTATTGTGGACTAGATTATTGTGGTTCCCCCCCCCCCCCCCCCCTCTCTATTAATGGAATTTTTGAATTAATAAAAAATAATATACCAATTATTTTATGTGAGTAAATTTGGTTGCTGTCTTTTACTTCATACTCTTATAATGCAGGAAGGAATAATGAAATTTATCAGTATATTATATGCAAGCAGTTTTGTTGTAATATTATAGTTGATACTAACAAGTGCAAGCCTACTTGCAGTTTCGATAGAAAGATAAAGGGTATCGAAGATGTGTGTGTGTGTGTGTATATACACGTGTGTGTGGTTGTTGAAATATCGCAAATTAACTATATGGTTCTACAAGTTTGTAATGTTATAAGTATTTTTTATTAAAATAAAGATAATATTATTTACATGCAGACTTTAGATAGAACCATATATTTAGGTGTACAATTCTATAAGTTTTCGATTGTACCGATTATGGACGATTCCACCAATTCTACGTGTTCTAATGAATAGCAAAATCATGAGTTTAACAACCATGTGCATATATATGTGTGTGTGTGTGTGCATAAATTTAGAGTCTTATTTTGATAGTTTTTAGGAGTGTATAAATGTGTCAAGGTTATAAGCATTGTGTCCAATTTTGGCTTTATTTATTTATTTTAATTGTAAAATCATGGGTGCAAGTGGGATATTTTAAAAATCCAGGTATTTCTGCAATTTGATAGTTTTCAACTGGTGTCTCCATAATTTATCTCCAAATATATATATATATATATATATATATATATAATTGAACACAGTTGGTATCGGTGGTGCTATTTCAAAATTTAATCACATTAACTAACATGAGCAAGCAGAGCTGAGTGATTTCAATGAACTTAAATCTGGATTTCATGGGGGAACTTTGAAGGTCATCTATCCATGAGAGATTGAACAAGCAATTGGTCCAGAGGCCTAGTATGCAATGGCATTTGAGTGTGCAACACATCTCTAGAACAAATGAAATGAATGCCTCATGTTTACAATGAAGGTGGAAAGAACATGGAGGTAGGTGGGCACATTATTTATTTAGTTCCCATCAGTAAATGACCTGTTTTGTCCTATACCAATCAACACTAGCTTTTACTTAATTGCCTGTCACAATAGTGAGGGAAAGGGGAAGCTTTAAATGTCAGATCGTGGTTTACAGTTTGAGAGACAAGGCGTGCCTTAATAGAACACAAATTCACATTCTGATTGCAAAACCTGCACCCAGTGAGAAGTTTGTCTTCATCAATTATTGCATCTACAACTAATTAGTGAAGCTTATATCTTGGTAGCTTATGTGAAATCTCTTTTCTATTAAACTGTGAAACAATGAAGAAAAAAACAGTATGCATAAAAAACAGGTAAAATTGTAATTTGATGCTATGAAAACATACTATATGTTGCAATGATAGTCATTCAGATGCACAAGATAACTAAGCAGATAGGTAAAAAGAGTATTATTGTTTGGTTGTTCTTTTAATTTATGTGATGAGGGGAACATCAATTAATTGCTATTAGTTTCTCACATCTTGTCAGCTTTTCTTGTATAGTACTCTTTTTGTGTATGGATTTGATATGCCAAAGTTTTTCTTTTATACTGTTTTCTTGTTTTGCAAATAATTAGCATGCTTATTCTTGCAAATTGCTTGCCCAGTTTATGTTATTAGTCTTAGAGATGGCCTCTCCTTCTAATATCCTCTCCTATTAACTCTTTTGGTGAATGATGTTGTAATTACTGCTACTTTATTGGTTTATTATAAATATCTTATATGTTAAATCATGTGGCTTATTATAAATATATGTGGAGCCTTAGCAATATGTCTGCAATTTTTAAAAGTTTATATCTTTCATTCCGAGATCACATAACGGATTCAATGGCTGTTTCAGGTGTATGAGTGGATGAATAGCAAAGGAGAAAGATTCAGATTAAATGCTAGTGATGCTGCAATTCAATTAGATTTGACTGGTAAAGTGCATGGAATAGCAGGTGCTGAAGATTACTTTCTGAACCTTCCTGCTATCTTTAAGGAAAAGAAGGCATATGGAGCACTTCTCAATGCATATGTGCATGCAAAGTTGAAGGAGAAAGCAGAATCATTGATGGACGAAATGAGAGAGAGAGGATATGCCAACGATGCACTGCCATTCAATGTGATGATGACTCTTTACATGAATTTCAAGGAATTTGGTCAAGTTGACTCATTAGTATCAGAAATGATGGAGAAAAATATCCCACTTGATGTATATTCTTATAATATTTGGTTATCATCACATGGAAGCCAAGGATCCATAGAGAAGATGGAGCAAGTATTTGAACAAATGAAACTTGATCGATCGATCAATCCCAACTGGACAACACATAGCACCATGGCCACAATGTATATTAAGATTGGGGAAAAGGAAAAGGCAGTTGACAATTTGAGGAAGGTGGAGTCTCAAATCATAGGCCAGGGATGGTTGCCATATCAATATTTAATAAGCTTATATGGTTCTGTTGGTGAAAAAGAGGAAGTGTATCGTATTTGGAACAGTTACAAAGCAAACTATCCCATTGTGTCTAATCTTGGATACCATGCAATGATTTCATCTTTGATCAAAATAGGTGATATTGAGGGTGCAGAGAAAATCTACGAGGAGTGGTTACCGGGAAAGAAAACGTTTGATCCAAGGATAGGGAATCTTATGATGGGTTGCCACGTTAGAATGGGGAACTTAAAGAAAGCTGAGGGTATTTTTAATCAAATGATCGAAGTGGGTGGAAAGCCAACATCAATTACATGGGAGATCCTAGTTGAAGGTCATATTGCAGAGAAAAGAATCAGCGAGGCTCTATCATGCTTTAAGGAGGCAATTTCTGCTCATGGATCAAAGAATTGGAGACCGAAAACCTCTACAGTGTCTACTTTTGTGGCATTGTGCGAAGAGCAAGGTGACATGGCTACAAAGGAGGAAATTATAGGACTGTTGAAGCATCCAATATTTCTCAAAAATAAAGATTTTGCATCACTTGTTGGCTTATCTTCAGATGTTTCAATTAATAATAGTTGTTCAGATGAGCAAGGTGAGATTGATAGGATAAGCAATAATGAGGAGGTCGAAAATGGTAGATCTGATATGCTTTTGAACCAGCTACAAGAGGCCATATAATGATGGGATTTGCTTTGGTTTCTTATGGAATCCTGTTAGGTCTTAGAACGAGTTTTCTCCCTTGAAAATGCCCCCTCATTTCATTTGTGGCCGCAACTATTAAGCAGTGTTTTTGATGCTAGAAAAAATACTTGCAAAAGTCTAACAATGTCTGAAAAAGAAAGTAATAACAAGTTTGGTGGAAGAATGGTTATTTCCATGTACGAGGGATTTTTTACTTCCAGTTGATTCATTAGAGTATTCGAGGGTGGTTCAATTAGTAGGGGACATACTAGCCTTTTCCTCCTGTTTCTTCTATTCCATTGGTTGATAAAAATCTTTTTACTTTTCTAGTAGGTTAACATGCTATGACATCGATGGAATGTGAAGTTGGGTGCAAAATGCTTGCCTATGTTATAAGAGTTTATTCTGGATAATTTGGATGTGTAGGGCACTTTTGTTTGTTATCTTGTACTGTTGCTATTGACTGTGGGCACTTTTGTTTGTTATCTTGTACTGTTGCTATTGACTGTGGGGAGATGAAAATACAGGGAATATAAGAACCAACGTTGTGAAAGGTGCTCGCTTCTTACGCCTAGGTGCTCAGGCAAGGCGAGGCGCACAGCAGCGCCTTGCGACGCCGAAGGCGAGGCGCCTTTGATGAAGCGTGCGCCTTTTGCGCTTAGGCGCAAAGTGAGCGCTTGGTCAAAACAGGAAAAAAAAGAAAGAAAGAAAACAACTTATTTTTTCAAATTAAGACTAGAAAGCATTCCCATAAACAGACAAAAAAAAAAAAAAAAAAAAACCTATCCCACATATGGCAAAACAAAATAAATATAAAGAGTAAAGTAGCTTTTAAAGCTGGGAAACCTATCCCACTTCTCTCACTCTTACACTCACATTAAAGATAGAAAACCTCTTCTCTCTTTTGTCTTTCAAAAGAAACAAAACAAGTACTTTTGACTTTTTCATCAGGTAAATAATGATACTTTTCTCCTTATTTTATTGCATGCATGATGCTTGACTGGTTGGTGGAGTGAGACACTTGTCTGATTTTTCATTTTCTGTTGGCACTTGTTTTGACACTTTCTTTCTCACTCATTCACACAATTTCTTTCTCTCACATCTCACTCACGTTTGAAATCATCTTCATTTTTTTTTTATTTTATATTCACTCTTTGTTAGTTTATTTTATATTCACTCTCTGTTACTATAAATTATAAAATACAAGCAGAATGTTATTTGTTGTTTATTTATTTTATATTGTATAATGAAATTTACTATTGTTAGGAAAAGTAAATGTTAATATTAATAGTAAATATAAATTTATTAAAATAATTAAAAAAATAATTACTTACCCAGCAAAAAAAATTAAGTATAATGCCTATAAAAAAATTATTCCTTTTTCTGTCACTTGTAAAATCAAAATATGATAGTGGAAAAATAGAATAATTACTTACCCAGAAAAAAAGGAATAATTAAAAAAAGTAAAGTTAATATAAAATTAGAAAAAAAAAACCGTTTTTTTCCCTACTAGATAATGCCTAAAAAAAAATTCTATCACTTATAAAATCAAAATATGATAGAGGAGAAATAGAATAATTAATTATTTCGAAAAAAAGGAATAATTAAAATAAAAGGTACATTCAATATAAAATCAGAAAAAAAAAAATTCCCCACTAGTATAATGCCTAAAAAAAATTGTTCTTTTTTCTATCACTTATAAAAATAAAATAATTACTTATCCAGAGAAAAAAAAAGGAATAATTAAAATAAAAAAGTACAGTAAATATAAAATCATAGAAAAAAAAACTGTTTTTCTCTCCGCTAGCATAATGCCTATGAAGCCATGGATAGAGCAAAGGAGAGCATATCAAAATCATTCAATGGTGATGAAGAAAAATATGTGGAAGTAAGCAAAATTATTGATGATAGATGGAATTGCCAATTGCACCGTCCCTTACATGCAGCTGAACATTTTTTAAACCCTGCAAATTTTTATGAGAATCCGAGCATGGAGTTTGATGAGGAAGTTATTTCAGGATTATATGCCACTATCAAGAGATTAGTTCCTCAACATCAAATGCATGATAAGATAATTTCAGAAATTTCTGTTTATAAGCGTGCTGAGGGCCTATTTGGCATTGAGTTTGCCATAAGGTCAAGGAAGACAAAAGCACCAGGTAACTTTAAAAAAATGTTATATTATAATGATAGTATTTTATTTAGCAACTAAAACTTTTTTTTTCTCTTTTAACTATACAGCTGAATGGTGGGAGTTGTATGGAAGCTCAACCCCTAACTTGCAATAATTTGCAATTAAAATTCTAAGCTTGACATGTAGCTCATCTGGATGTGAAAGAAATTGGAGCGTGTTTGAGCAAGTAAGCATATTAAAGTTTTAATTTGAGTGTAATTGCTACCATGTTCAAATTATTAATCATTTTAATTATAATTATTTGCAGATACATACAAAGAGGAGAAATAAGCTTGCTCAAAAGCGTTTAAATAATTTAGTTTTCATTAAGTATTATCAAGCTCTTAAAGCTCGACATGATCAACGTGATGTTGTTGATCCTATATCTTTAGATGACATTGATGAAAGTAACGAGTAGTTGATTGGACAGATGGGTGTTGACTCATTTGTTAAGGCGGATGATGACTTGGTGTTTGAGAATGATGACTTGACATGGGGAGATGTTTCAAGAGCTACATGAGTTAAGGAACCATTGAGGAATACTAGATCTCAAACACAATTTATGGGATCGTCAAGTAGAAAAGTCATTATTGATGAGGAGGAAGAAGTTTTGAGCGATGATATGGAAAAAGATGTTGAGGAGTATGAGGGTAAGGATGATTATTTGGAAGGTGCTACTGACGAGGAAGAATGATGAATGAATGATTGAATTTATCAATGTCTAGTTTTATAATTTACTATCTTGTAAAAAAAGACTATTATAATGGTTTAAATTTTAATGTTTTTATGCATATGGTGTTCATTTTGTGAATATGATGCTATATTAACCTAATATTTGACTTATTTAAATAGTTTTTGTTGGTCTAAATTAAACATTATTATTAAATATAGATGTTTTCTGTATCAAAATAATATTAATAATTTTTTTAAATATTTGCGCCTTGTTTCACTTAGGCGAGCGCTTTTTTTGCGCTTCTCGCCTCAGGCAATTACATGGCGTAGCGCTTTGAGTGCGCTTTTCGCCTCTCACAACCTTTATAAGAACTAGAAGGGTTTTCCTTTTTTTTTTTTTCCTCTAAAAGGGAAATTAAATGTTGATATTTTTTAAAAAATTATAAAAATATCACTAAAATGAAAATAATTTTAAGTAAGTTAAATTCGTCTCTTGAAGAGATGAGGACATAGGTAATTAATCTTGTTTTTTTAAGAGATAAGTTCGGTATTGTAAAATTAATCTCGTTTTTTGAAGAAATAAAGTTAGCTACTTATAATCTTGTTTCTTCAAGATACGAGTTCAAGTTGTGAGGGATTTTTTTTATTTAGCGGGATTTGTTTAATTTTGTTGGAAAAGTTATTCTTTTTTCCTTAATCCCAAAGGTTATAGAGGATTAAATCTTCCGATTTGTCTGGATGAAATCGGAGCGCCCCGGGGGTGGTGTGGTGGGCGTGTTGGGGGGCGTTGGGAAAGGAAGATAAAGAAATTGATTTTTTTTTTTTTTTTAAACTCCACGCTCAGTTTTCATCATTGTAATGGTATTTTTTATTTCTTTATAATTTTGGTCATTGTTCACAGGTGATAGTATTTAAAAAGACATGAAATCGATGAAAATCGAACAAATAGAAATGGGGAAGCTTCGTCTTTTATTCTTTGTTCTGCTTGGATATAGAGTAATCAGGCAGGATTTGTAAGGTTAAATCAAGGAAGGAAAAATATTGAGAAGAAAGAAAGTGGATGCCCTGGCGCTGTTTGGATGTAAAAGAAACCAGAAGGACAAACCTAACCTTAAATTTAGTTTTTCAATTAGGATTCTTAATCTAGTATGATGACTGCAATAAGCCCGTTTATTATAAAATTGCTAACTACATTTAGAAATATAATATAATAGTTTTTTTAACTTATGAAATGTTTGGTTTTATACTTAACCTTAAGAATTCGTTAACTAATATAGTCATAAATTAATTTAAATGTAGCCCTTTTTTTTTTTTTTTTTGGGTGGGGTTGTTTTGGGGGGGTGGGGGGTGTGGGGGGTTGTGGTGGGGTAGGTCTTTGTGTTGGTTTGGGGTGGGGTTGGGGGTGGTGGGGAAGGAATCATAACTAGACCATAAAATCAAAAAATTATAACAGACTTCAATACTTGTTCAAGATGAATAATTTAAACCACATTTTGGGGTATAATATGGCCGAACCGACCTCCTTTTGCACTCGAAAAATAGTTTTTCCGTTCTTATTTTCCCCTTTTTAGGGTCTGTTTGGATTGTCTGTTTTTCATCTGTATTTATATCTTTTTTAAAATGATATGTGCAAAATATATCCGATTTGCATCTAAATTTTATCTATATTTATTCTATTTGATCTTTTGATGAGAATTGTCAACTTTTTTTTTATCTATATCTATTTCTTGATAAATCATTTGTTAGGAAAAAGTTTGAAAAAATGTCTGTATCTGCCGGAAAAAAGCCAAAACAAACTATTCTCTTTCCGGCTTAATTTTAAGAGTAGTTCTGTTTACACAGGTGAATTCTTTTTCAGATTGGAATTTTTACTTTACTAGCTTATATTGGTTTTTCTTTTCTTTTTTAACTTTCATCGGTTTCTGCTTGTGTTTTTCAGACTATTTTGTTTTTTAGCACCATTATATTTTATCTTTCTTTATTCAATAAACATAGTAATGTCTTTAATTGAAAATAGCTCAAATCCCTTCTTCAAGATTGCAAATGGCAAGTGTATGAATTGTAAAAACAGGTCTGGCCCTATTCTAGAATCATGTTGCTCAACTACTATAATCCTAAAATCACATTAAATTTCCGATTTATATTTTAGATCTATTTTCCCTTGTTTCCGCTTGTTAAATTGGAGATTTTCTAATTTAAAATAAATAAAAGTTTGAAAAGATTTCTAAGAAACGTGCCATGTTTTCTGATATATATTTGCTAGGGATTTTGGATATAATAAGTAGACAAAGGAAAAGATTAACAATTGACATGGTCTTTTCCTAAAGGGTTATTTACTACCAAAAGTCCACGTGTTTGGATGGGATGGAAATCAGTGAAAACAAAGGGATATTTGGTCTTTTAATGAAGGTAGAAAGTAAATGAAGTGAGTGGAAAATTATGGAAATGTTTCCACTTTGATGACAGGATATTTTCTCTCCAAATTACAAAAGTATCCTTAAGAATTAAAGAAAACAAAAATAATTAGGGATTATAGGGCCATGTCCATCTTCTATTTTCACTTATTTCCACCTTTTTTCACTTCTTAAGTATTAAATTTTTTTTTCCACCATGTTTCTTAATACAACTTTCCATAGCTTTATACTCTAAAAGAAAATTATCAAACACAGCAAAATATGCTGCAGTGGCCTTTTTTAGGTTTTTTAAATGACAACGCATCATGTGCCAGCGAATTGCTGACAAGAACATTGATAGCAATACTTTCTATTAGCTATCACATTTGCGAGTTTAAAGTGGATGTGATAAATTAAATATTCGCACGTGATGTTTTTTGTTTTCTGTTTTTGTCATTATCTTGTGTTTGTAAACTAACATCTTTGAGAATTTGCTTTAAGAGAACGGAAAATTTATAAGGATCCACCTTTTACCTCGGGAATAGTGTCAAACAACATGCAGTATACATGTTCTAAGAGTATTTTTATCTTAGGATTACTTAAAAAGTTACTTAAAATGTCATACGAGCATTTGAAGCAACTATTTACTTTAACATTGGTTGCTTCAAGAGATCTATAATCTACTCTCTTTAAATTTTTATGGGCTCCTTTTTTTATTACTTTAAAATATATATTTTTTCATAAAGGTTAAACAAGTGTGAAAGAATCAAGTGAGAGAGTTTGTCACTTCCTAAAGGGTATTCTAAACATAATAGTCCACTACATTTAATATTAAAACTTAAGTATGACAACCTTAGTCATTTCTAAAAGCTTATATATTAAATGTAAGGCATGCTTTTACAATTTTAGTGAACCATACTTTGAAATATGAAGCTTAAGAGATATAGTAACAATTAAGAAATGGAAATCATAATATTAATTCATAAATATAAAGTCTTACAAGGATCTTAAGGGTATTCTCCCACTAAAAGTATACTAACAAAACTATCTCGTGTACAAGAAGTTTTCCCTAGAAGTCTACATCTATACTAATGTTGGACTTCATCCAAAAACTTCTTAACCAAAAAGGGGATACTTGGGTACAAGGCACACGTGGCTTTAGCCAAAGGTAGGGAAACTGCAGCAAAAACCTATAAGGGTATAAGCTACTAGCTTAGTGAGGATTATTTCCACAGATAAAAATACTTGAATAGCAATAATCAAACAAGTTATTTAATCAACCAAGTAAAATACAACAACCACATGAGCATACAAGACGTATGATTTTTCGGTAATCATATGTTGAATGGATTTGCGCCCTTTATTCGGGGTTAGGGGCGACAATTTATATGCTTTTAATCAAAACGTCCTGAAGCTTCTATTAAGATCCAACGATTGTACCACTACCCCTTTCCCACACAAGGATAGTGATCCCATGCCATGTGACTTACAAGTGATATGCATGATTTTAGTTTAATTAAAGGCTCATAGCATAATTATTAACAATTTAAGGTGATCATAGAATTTCGGACAAATCAAGTTCTAAACTAAATCAAGCATTGATTATAATCAATTCTCATCTCGATATTCTTATCATTCATTCAAGCAATATTGCATGCATATCATTCATATTTTCCTTAAGTCTAGTGCTTCTAAACTACAAGCACAATCAAGTAAGATAAGTTATGGAAATAAAACTCACCTGGCCATGAGATCACCGGTCTTCTATGAAAATAGTCTTTTAGATACGAGAGATCTCCTCACAATCACCTAAACAAGAAAATACCCACAATAAGTATTTCTTGACAGATCTATTGAAATTTGACAAAACTATGCCATTAAGTTTGTCAATTCGTATGGAAGATAATTCTAACTTAAAATGGTCATAACTTGCTCATTTTAACTCGGAATTACGCATATAATATACCGTTTTCTATCTATTCAAAAAGATCTATCCATTTTTAAGGTTATTTCTATCAAAAAAGGTCTTTTAGGTCCACAAACATGGGTGACCAGATTCACCACGAAAATCCCAGCCCAAAAAACATCATTTCAAATATTCAAAGATCCTTTGATAAATACTTAGTTATCAATATAGATTGAAAAATTCCTTTTTATAGATTTATAGCTCATATTTCATACATGTTCAAGTATTTGTTGTCCAAACAAAATTCTTTAGTAAAATCAATGTTAATTAGAAGTTTAGAAAAATTATAATTTATAAGAAATCCTTTTGTAAATCCTTTAAAAATGAAGTTTTTATTCTTTTGTTTTCAAAGAGTAGTTTATGTTTATCTTACTATTTTCCTTGGTGATTTTTCCACAAAAATTAATTTTTATATTTTTCATTTTTAAAACTTCTAACACCGGTGTCACTTTTCCTATTAGTTTCCTATGTATTTCCTTTGATCTTTTTAAATCTTGGTTTTGAAAACTTACATTTCCTTCTTATGGGGTTTCATTTATATTATGTTTTTAAGGAAAATATTTTTGTAACAAAGAATCATCTTCCTCAATTTTAGAAAAATACTCTATTACTACTATAGTTATGGTTTTAGAAAAAGCCTTTCAAAATAGTGGTATTTCCAAAATTATGTGAGTTCTTCCTAAGATTTTGAGAAAAAAATGAATTCCTTATATTAGTTTAGAAACTCTAAATTTCATTTAGAACTTTCTTTGGTGACAAAAATCTCTTTTGCAAAAAGTATAGTTTAAACTTTGCGGTTTAGACAATAACCTTTATTTTGCATGAATATGAGAATAATAACAAGCAAATTTATAGCAACAAAATAATAAGCAAGATAATATAAGTCAAGTATTGAGAGTTTTAGCTTTGAATCAAGGCTCTCGGACTAAGAAATGCATGGACTAGTCCCGAAAAAAAAAATTTGTTTTGACTTGATGAGAACAAGTTTAAGACTAGAAAGACTAGTATTAAAATAGCATGAAATGAACAAATGAATTGTAAAGTATGAAAATAAATAAATAACGAGTGAGCTTATATGCTCTAATGAATATATATATAGATACATAAATATATTTAGCTGAATATAAATAAGAAGTTAGCATAATAACAACAATAATATGAGCAAAGTATAATAACAACATAAAAATATAGCAATGAATGTTCATGGACATGAACAACATATGAACATACCGTAGCTTCCATAACAATAAGTTTAGGAAACTCACACCATGGTCATGTAAAGTTAAATGATATAGATGAAGAAAAATATGGAAAGAATTTTTACCTAAAGATAAGATGGAAGTAGTATATATAAATGGGTTTTGTGTATGGAGAAGAAGGGAGCTTGGGAGTATTTTGGGAGAGTAATGGGAAGAGTATTTGAGAGGAGAATTTGAGAGAGTTTTTTGTAGTAATTTGTGGATAGCGAATGTGTAAATGAAGTGAAAGAGGAGGGGGTATTTATAGGAAAATGAGGAAAAGATTTTGAGTGATTTAATTAAATTAGAAATTGAGAAAAACAGAGAAAGAGAGGGGGTATGGCACCGGCCAAGAGGAAGAGGAGGAGGAGAGATGTGATTTTTTTGTAATTTTGTGAATTAAAAGTAATAATATGTAAGTAGATGTGATAAAAGTGTATTGGAAAGGTAAAAAATAAGAAAAATAGGTATGTGGAGCGTAAAAGTAGGTGGTAGAAAAAGATGGGATGGCTAAGAGATTATCTATGGTTAAACTCTTCACAACTTATCAATGGATATAACCCTTTTGGTATGAATAGTTTATCGGTCTGGGCGTGGATGTTCTTATTGGAGATAGATGAATAGTATAGAATAGCAATAAATAGTGTAATGTAAAGTAGATATGACTAATAAAATACCAGTAATAAGAAAATACGTGTATAAATATGATATTTATTTTTTAGTTACGAAAAAATTATAAAGCTGATATTTTTTAAAACCTTATGTTTTTATGAGTTTAACGGTATATTTGGAATATTTTTACTATTTCGAGCCTTAGGATACGTTTTTCGAAAATTATATCTGATCAGGTTTAAAACGAATTGTGGTTTGACTAATTTGATATTTTTAAGCTCTCTTATATTATTACGAACTATTCTACTTACTAATCTCATACTTACTCTCTTAAGGTTACGAACATAGTATTGTAGGACTTAAACTATTACTTCTAACTAGGGTTTTATTGACTTTAAGGTTTTCGGCTGACCTTTTAATTATGGTTTAAGCTTAACCGATCATAAAATCTTGGGGGTTTACAGAGTTGCTTTTTGTAAAAATTAAATAATTGTGAAATAACCAGTATGAAGAGAAGTGACAGGGTTGCTTGCTCAAGCAACTTTGATTACTAAATAATCTAACAAGCAATCTATTTATTGCACAAGCAATTTCCATATTATCTATATCCTTTGAAATTTCCACCAAGTATCCAGGGAAGTATCCAGCGATAAACATGCTCTAACAACTTAATTAGAGCATCTTTATCTTTGCTTAAAGAGTTATTTAAAATATTGTCAGCATCTAAAGCAACTCTCCTTATTAAGTAGCTCTTTACTTTATCACTAGTTACTTTAAAAAAAGTTATTTATCTACTTTTAAAAAAAAAAATTGTGCGTCTCATTTTATTTTATTATCTTAAAATAATGTTTATATTTTTTTATAAATATTAAATAAGTGTGAATAAACCAATAAGAGGATGAGTAGGAGGGTTGTTTTTTTTTTAATTAAATAAGTGTGAAAGAACCAACGGAAAAAGGAGTGAGAGAGTTGCTTGGTCAAGCAACTTTGGTTGCTAAGTGTCATAGTCTGAGAGTTGAGAACTTTATGGGGGTGTTTAATTCGAGCATCTAGAGATATGAGTAGCATCAGTAGAAGGTTTGTTCATGGTGTGAGTTGTCTCTGAAGGTGGGTCTAGCCTCCCGTGGACAAACTGATTGGGAATTGATGTTACTCTCCTAATGGTCAAGGTAGGCCGAAACCAGTTGATATAGTTTAACCTCCCAGACATATGGGGGATCATGGCAAAGCCAACAGGGCGCTTTTTAAGAGAATGTGGGGCTCGGAACTGACTTAGGAAGTCAGGGAAAAGAAGGCTGGCTAGCCATCCGGATGGCAACAGACGATGATATGAAGGATGGTCGAGCGCCGCACGGGAACTCTTTCAGGGGTGAAACTCACATCCCATGACAAATGGTATCAAAGCCAAAGTTCCCAGCTCCATCGGACCGCTTAGATGTTATCCAGAGTTCTTAACTAGTGGGCAATTCTTGTTGTGGATGCGGTTCGTGTGGGCAAAGCTCAAGAGAAGCACCTACCAGAGATAGGACATTGTTGCCGAAGAGCAACTATGTCGCGAGTCGTGGACACAAGATTTTGCCTAATTTTGTTGTCAATTCAACTCATGTGGATGAAGCTTAAGTGGAGCAGCCACCAGAGTGAGGAATCATTACTAGAGGGTAGATGTGTCACGAGTTGGGGTTGAAGCAAGATCCTATGCTAAAACCCTATCGTTGGGCAACTCAACAAGAAGCGATCTCGGAGGATGAATGAATCGGTAAGGGCGATAGGAGGCCTGTAGAAGCCCGAAGTCATGGTGAGATGACCTTGGGTGTGTTGATAACAGGTGTGGAGAAGGGGTGAGAGCTTGAGAGTGGGTAATGGCTGCAGTAAATTTGCCTCATGACGAGGACGTCATGAATTTAAGTTGGGGAGTGTCATGGTCCAAGAGTTGAGAACTTTATGGGTGTGTTTAATTCAAGCATCTAGAGATATGAATAGCATCAGCAGAAGGTTTGTTCGTGGTGTGGGTTGTCTCTGAAGGTGGGTTTAGCCTCCATGGATAAACTGGTTGGGAGGTTATGCCGCTCTCCTGATAAGTCCAAGGCAGGCCGAAACCAATTGATATAGTTGAATCTTTTAGACATATGGGAGATCGTGGCAAGCTAAGAGGGCGCTTCTTAAGAGAATGTGGGGCTCGGAACTGACCTAGGAAGTCAGGGAAGAGAAGGCTGGTTCGCCATCCAGATTAGCAACAAACGATGATATAAGGGATGGTCGAGTGCCGCATGGGAACTCTTTGAGGGGTGAAACTCCCATCCCATGATACCAAACAACCCAACAAGCAACTCACTTTATTACGCAAGCAATTGCCACATATCCATATCTCTTGAAATTTCCACCAAGTAACTAGCAATAAAGATGTTGTTATAGGAATAAGAATATGTAAAGGCATATTAAAGTAAATTCATAATTAATATTGTACACCTATAAATTGTGATCCTTAGCATCATCTACTACTACTACTATTACTCTTATGGTGGAATATGATATTTTGGAAAAAAGCGGTACAAATAAAGCATATTGGGAATCTTTATAGTGATGGTCGAAAAGAGTTTATGGCTAGAGAGTGTTTGCCTTTACTTTATCAAAGGAGTTGTATTCGGTTCATTTGACCCAACAAACTCATTTTTTGCTACAATAAAGCTTTCCTCATCATAAGACCCATTTTATCATAACAACATTTGATTTCTTGGTGTAAGATACATTTCACCTTGAAAACCTCGTTTCGACTAATATAAGGTTTTATAATAGAGTTGAAAATCTTATTGTAAAGCTTATTTCATTATAACATGGTTAAGTCTCTTATCATATAGCTCATTTCATCATAATTGAGCTTAATTCCTTATTGTAAGACTCATCCAAAATAAAACTTGATTTCTCATTGTAAGATTCGCTTCATCATTATAGAGCTCCCATTCCTTGGTGTAAGTCTTATTTCATATACAAAATCCTATGTCCCCTGTAAGATTTGTTTTAGGACACATATTTTTTCACCTTAACAAAAGCCAATCCCTTGTTGTAAAACTTATTAATCCTCTTTTTTCAAGATTGCATATTCTAGTGACTGGATGTGTATTGGAATTGAAACCGCTATGGATAAAACTATAAAAAAAAATAATGAATTCAGTACCCAAACTTCGAAAAAAAAATGCATTAAATACTTCAACTTAAAAAATCAAATTTTAATGTCTGATCGAACCTTTTGATGCCATTGCCCTACTAAACTCCATTAATTTGTTAGCTAGCAGGAATGGAATGATCTACCCAACTAATAAGTGACATATGTACGAGAGAGAGAGAGAGAGAGAACAGGGATTGGAAGAGAAAACCCATTTACTTCCTCATCCAGTTTTTTTCACTAAACAAAATGAGGATCTCCTTCTCTCTTTAATTTCTCTATATCTAATTCAACCTTATTCACTCTTACCATTGTTGTCAAAACCAACCCAGACCGGCTGGTTTGACAAGAATTGGTACTAATGCGGGGTCTGGTCTGGCACGCCCCACGGGGTATCCTAAACGTAATAGTCCGCTACACTCAATATTAAAGCTTAAGTATGACAACCTTAGCCATTCTCAAAAGCTTTGATATTAAGTGTAAGGCGTGCTTTCACAATTTTAGAGGATCATACATGGAACTATGAAGCTTAAGAAGATATAATAACATATTAAGAAAAGAGGATTCATAATATTCATTTATTCGTAACGATGTTCTTACAAAACTTAGGGACATTTCCCTTATTCACAAATCTATTACAGGAGTATTTCTACATCCTATCTACTAGACTTTATTTTAGGAAATTCCTTAACCTAAAAAGAATGTACCTGGCTGTAAGGTCCTCGTAGCCTCAACCACAAATAAGGAAACTACAAAAGATATCTATCGGAGTATAAGCTAATAGGCTTAGTGAAAACTATTTCCATAAATAACTTCTTGTAACAAAATTTCAAACAAGTTGTTTAATCAAACAAATGGAATGCAACATACACGTGGGTAAACAAGGTATATAGTTTTCCGGGAACTATACGTTGAATGGATTTGCGCCCTCCATTCGGGGTTTGGTGATACGTAACCTCAAAACAAGTAGTTTTTGTTAAAAAGATTTATGCTTTCGACTAATATCGCCAAGCATATGAAGTCTACTTAAATTAAGCCTTGCTTTCGGATCTTCCGCTAAGCATTTCCTTAATGTCGCCAAGCAATCGCTTCCGGTCACTCCGTCAAGTGTTGCTTTCGACCCGAGCTACAATCCTTCTCACTCAAGGATAATAACCCAATGCAATGTGACTCATTTCATGGTATGCATGAATCCATTTACTTATGATATCATAACATTATTATTATCAGATTTAAGGTGATTAAGGAATTACATACAAATCAAGTGTCATATTAAAACAAACATTAAATCAATTTCGGCCTCGATATTCTTAGGATTCTTTCAAAGAAATATCTTTACACACATATCCATTTGTCTTTTCTTAATTCTAATGCAACTAAATTACAAGCACAAACAAGTAAAGCATTTTAAGGAAATAAACTCACGATGCCATGACGATGATTTCTCTAGCGGATGAGTCACTCACACACTCCACTTAATCGAAATAATCTTCGGGATATAAGTATTCTTCCTCGAAATCACCTAACCAAAGAAATACCCAAGATGAGTATTTCTTGATGATTTTCTTGAATTTAGACAATACAATGTCATGAGAACGTTAAAGTTTGTATAAAGGAGAATTCCAATTTAAAATGGCCATAACTTGATCAATTTAACTCGGAATTGCGCATATAATATATCGATTTCTACCTACTCGAAAAGATCTACCCATTTCTAAAACTATTTTTAATAAACAAGATCATATAGACTCCGAAACAGTGGCGAAAAAATTCATCACGAATTTTCCAACTCAAAAAATAATTTTTGTTCGAATATTAAATCATTGAAAATTTATTTTGATAATTACTTAGTTATCTATATAGTTGAAAAATTCTCTTTTTATAGCTATTTAGCTCATATTTATTCATGCTCAAGTGTGTGTTATCCATTTATGTTTCTTAAGTAAAACAATGTCAATTTAGGAGTTTAGAAGACTATAGTTTATAAGAAATTCGTTTTGAAAATTATTTTGAAATGAATATTTTAATTCTTTTTGTTTTCAAAAAATTGCTTTATAATTGACCTGTCATGACTTTTCGAAAAAAAAAATTCTTCTTCTTCTAAGTGCTACTTTTTCCCATTTATGTTTTGTAAAATCTTTTTTTTTTTTTTTTACTATTTATTTGAAAAGATCTAAATTCGAAAATTCTTACTTCTTGCTCCTAAGGTTTTCGTTATGTTAGGTTCTTATAGAAGTCATTTCTATATTAAAAATCATCTTTCTCTTTGAATAACAAAGTGATATAGAAAGGCTTTTCAAAACAAGAGTAGTTTTAAAAATTGTAGTGAGTTTTTCTTAAAACTTGGAAAGGAATAACTTTTACTTTTGTTAAACCATAGATGTTATATTTCAATTATTTTTAGAGCTTGAAAAATTTGGACAACAATCTTAATGAACATGGTTTATGAGAGATAATAGCAAGCAAAATAACATAAATAATAAATAAAGTCAAGTATTGGGAGTCTTATCTTCTTCAAGGCTCCCGGACTAAGAAGTAGACTAGTTCCAAAAGAAAAATAAAATGAAAGAAAGAAAATTTTGTTTTGACTTGATGAGGACAAGTCTAAGACTAGAGGGCAGTCTTAAAATAATAAGAAATAAATAAATTGCAATGGAGTAAATAAATAAATTACATTTCATGAAAATAAATAAATTGCAAGTGAGCTTATATACTCTAAAGAATATGTATATATATATTATATGTAGATACATAATAATACTTAGATATAATAACAATAACAAAATAAAATAATATAAACATAAATGGATTTTTTATAAACAAGAACAATACATGAACATAGTGTAACTTCCATAACACTTAGTTTTTGGAAACTCACACCATGGTCATGTAAAGTTACATGACATGAAGAGAAGAAAAATAAAAATGAAGTTTACCTAAAGAAGTTTTTGGTAGTGTTGTGGGTTTTGTTGTAGGTAGAAGGTGGTTTTGAAATTATTTTAAGAGTTTTTGAAGGTTATTTGGAGATAGTTTTGAGAGAGTTTTTGTAGGAAATTTGTGAGTAATAATTGTGTGAAAGAAGTGAAAGAGGAGGGGGTATTTATAGGAAAATGTGGAGTGATTTTTGAGTGATTAAAATAAAAAAAAATGACAAATTGAGAGATGCATTGGGGGCGGGGGAGCGCCGACCAACGAATACCTCAATCTTACATATTGGAGTCACCATCTCCACCAGTCAAACACTTACTCTTCAACACCAACACCAATGCGCATCTCCTCTCTAATTGATATTGACATGATGAACCCATCCATTCACCCATTGGTACACCTACTAAATTGCCACTTTACAGTCACCAGCAACAATCACCAAGCATCAAACACGAGTTAGTCACCAAATTGACCTATATGTTTTGGCAGAACCAATCACAACCAAATCAAGCCAATTCATATACAATCTGTAAAGACCCGACCCACTAAATCCTGAGATTTAGTGTATCAAGTCCCCAACCAAATATAACATTTTCACATTATATGTAAGGTTATCCTAAAACTAACAGTTTATGAGAATTATTTGATCAAATCTACTAACACTTTATAAACAATTTTTAAACAAAAGAATATTGCTAATAAAAGCAATTCATACATATATACATTATATGTACAAGGATTACTATCAATACAAGACACTACAAAATTACAAATTGTTCTTGGTACAAAAGATAACCTAAAGAGATCTTAAGGTCTTTTACAACTTAGGCTTATTTAACAAGCCTCCTATACAGGGAATTATGCTTTAAACAAAACCTTCTCCTAAATCTAAGGGCATTTGAGTCCTACTCGTCTCACTCGTCCATGAACCTCTCAAAATTTGACTCGTAACCCAGATCATCATACAATTTATCTTCAATACTTGCAAAGCAACAAAAGTGAGTTAAAGGTCCAGTACGCAATAACAAATACAAAAACAAATTGTCAAGCAAACTTAAGTCAAATGAAATGCATCAACAGTCAAGTCATTATCTTGTTAAGTTTTCTTTTAACAAAGTAATAATAGGGGATTCAAACTCCGGAATCACACTCTGGGAATTTAAGGGTCCTGAGTAACAGCAGCTGCTTAGGGAGTTGATATAAGCAGTCTGAATACTTATATCTCACATATCTATTTCACAAAGAAATAGCTTCATTTAAAGCTCAAAAGTCGTTGCCCGACTCTACTTAAACACAGTCCACAACATGGATCTAGTTCACAAATCCCCATAAACTTTGAACTAAACCATGGCACTTCCCCCTGAGTTTAAGCAAACATTACTCGAGTACTATCATTCCCATCAACTATCCGCTTAACCATAAACAAATCGCTATTGTATCATAGCGTATCATTGCATCATGACTTAGGTTAAGCCCTAACTAACATGTCATTGCATCATGATAGGTTTGCTGCTCCTCGAACAAGATTAAACAGCGTAATAAACATCCAGTTCATCAAAGTATTAAATCGAATTGAATTAAGTCAAATTTAATAATGCCTATTCCTAGCATACAACAAGCAAGCTATTATGTACCTGTACCCAATAGTGTATTACTATATTCACTCAAAGGGGAATTAATTGAAGAACCTTTAACTGAAATAAGAAATATAAAAACAAATCAATAATCGAACGTAGAATATGTATATATATATATATACACACACAACACAATCCTAAGTTAACTATATAAGGAGATTTAATGAACTTAGTAAATAGTTTTATCATTTAATTCATACCTAAAATATGGTTATATAACTTATAGATTCATTAAAAGACCATATATGAAGTAAAGAAGTGTAAAACTCAGGGGATACGCAGCCTATTTACACAGGCAAAATTGAGTTGAACGCTGGCATCATTGGAATTATATGTCGGCGGCGTTAAGAAAATAGGTTCTGTTCGTATTCAACGCCGATTAAAGGTTGGCGGCGTTGAAACCCTAGTGGGCAGCGTACGATTTGAAAAATAAACATTGGCCAATTTCTTTACAAAAGCCAGTGGCGTTTTAAGTAGCGTTAGAAAAATCGATTCTGATTACATTCAACACCGCCTATACATCGACAGCGTTAAAGTACTAGATGCTGGCGTGCACTCAAAAACAGACCTATTCGAAAAGTGTTTGTTTCCCCTGTTTTACACTTTCAAAATTTATAACCTATAACATTTTTAATCATTCTTCAAACACATATTTAACTTCATAAACTATCTTCTATCCACATTAACCATTTCTAGCAACTTTGAACATCATTTTAACACATCAAACTACCTCATTTACATCAAACCGTCTCCTACTCTTCACCTTAAACTTAACTACTCAAAATCAACTTCAATCCTCACCAACACTTCTCACTACTTCTATAACCCATAAATAAGTTCATATAACAATAAAACACAACATAACATTTATCAATACATAAAATCATTCAAAGTCATACGACAATAAACTCATCCTAACATGGATTTCTATATCTATATTACAAGGAAAAAAAAATAAACAAAGAGTTTATACTTGCATTAACTTATATGAAGAGGCTTTGGCTTGAAAAATTTGTTGAATCGAAGAGCTTGTTTTTTACTAAGGTTTAGGGCTTATGTTTTGAAGAAAAAAGGAACAAAGAAAGAAAAGAAAAGTAAAAAATTCGTATGAATTTTGTGGGTTGCCAAAAGAGGCTCTATTTGATCAAATTCTGGACTTATATTTATCCTAAGTTTGACTTTTGGGGTACATATGAGTTTGGATTAATTTGGAGCTAATTTGAATTTAATTTAAGCTTGAAAATGGCTTAACTTCTTGAAAAATTTTGTTAACAAATTCTTAGGCATTTCAAAAGTTGTTTTAATAAATTTAAGCATAACACATATATATTAATTCATAAAAGACACGAACATTAATTATACTATACACATATTAATATACATAAAACAATAACATTAATCTCATCATACATATACACACACATGAATAATTTACATTAATAAACATAATATATCAAAGCTATTTCTATACATTCATTTTTATATATCAAAATTACTTCAAATTTAATATTTAGAACTAATATTATATTCACATAAAAATTTAATTATTGAATAAATTAGGTTATTTCACAATCCCTTCAACTCAAATTCACATTGATCGTTTATAAAAGCGCTCAAAATTAAAAGAGTTAAGCGGATCAATAAAAGTATCTTTAAAAAGTAAAATTAGTCCAATTGCATTTTTTTTTTTTGTTCAGACTAAAAAAATAATTGCTTTTTTTTTTTCAAGTTTAGACATCAAATTTCATATTTTCTTCAAAGCTATATCATTCTTAAATAATAATATTTTTTTTTTACCAATAACAAAGGTGAGAAATCTTTTGCTACATGGAAGCTAATTAGGATCAACTTTCCACCGGATTCTGATTGAATGCAGTCAGCAAGCTGAATTCAGCTTGTATGGAACTCAGAGCAGGCCAATTGCCCGAATACAAGCAATTGGAGCAAATATGCTGTATTTGATTTTTCTGTATATCTTTGTATTACACTGGGGGTACTATATAGTGTAATAGCTAGTTAGTTACAATAAACAATTGCTCCTAAAAGATATGAAAGGATCTGCCAACTCATCATAGTTGATTACAAAGCATATTCTAGAATTTTTACAAAATAACTAACTAGACTAATGATATGTAAAAATAACTAACTGGACTAATAGTATGTAAATATGAACTCTGCATGGAGGCCATTTATTTAGTAAGCCCATTTGGTGTTTCCATGGTAATCGACCCATTTCTTTTCTTCTTCGTATGATATCAGCAACTGGTCTTCAACCCGATAGAAGACTTTGGTTTTTTTCAATCCTACTCACAGTTTCTCTTCTTCCCCGATTAACCCTAGCGCATTTCCCTCCCGATCAAAATCCCTTGTCCACAAGGGATTTTCAGGAAAGCGCAACACCATGTCCTGATAGACTTCCCACGTAGCTTCATCAGCTCTTTTTCCTTTCCATAAGATGAGTACCATCATGATTGCTTGATTACCTCGCTTTACCATCTTCCTTTCTAATATAGCACAGGGTTCTAACTCATTTGCTTGTTCTATGACAGGGATATCAAAGGAGACATCTGTTCGTGGACCATGGAAGCGCTTAAGCTGGGAGACATGGAACGTAGGATGGATCTTTGCTTCGAGTGGTAACCCTAATCGGTAAGCAACTTCCCCAATTCGTGCTAATACTTTGTATGGTCTATAGTACTTAGCATTCAATTTGTTGTAGTATGTAGCTCTAATTGTTCCTTGCTTGTATGGTGTATCTTTAACCACACCATATCCCCCACCTGAAAGACTCCGTCACTTCGATTCTTATCTTCAATTTGTTGCATGCGTTGTTGTGCCCTTCGAAGATGGAATTTGAGTAATTTCATTTGATACTCTTGATTAGAAAGCATTCGGTCCACAGTCTCAACTCTAGAATCACCAGGAATATAGGGTAGATGGAGTGAGGGGGAATACCCATAGAGGCTTTCAAATGGAGTAAGCTTAGAACTTGAGTGGAAATTGGTGTTGTACCACCACTCAGCAAGTGAAAGGAATTGCGTCCAACGTCTAGGAGTTTCCCCTGTAAGACACTGTAAATATGTTTCGACGCACTTGTTGACCACCTCTATTTGCCCATCCGTTTGAGGGTGGTAAGCCGTAGAGATGTTCAAAGATACTCCTTGGAGCTTGAAAAATTCTTGCCAAAAAATATTGATAAAGATAGGATCGCGATCAGAAGTGATGGACTTCAGGCAACCATGTAATCTATAAATCTGATCCAAAAAAACTTGTGCTACTATAGATGCTGTATATGGATGAGCGAGAGCTATGAAATGACCATATTTGCTCAACCTATCGACAACGACCATGATTACCTCTTTCCCATTTGATTTGGGTAATCATTCAATGAAGTCCATGCTTATATCCTGCCAGTATTCATTAGGGATCTTTAGTGGACTTAATAATCCTGGAGAAGCGACATTTTTGTATTTGAAACGTTGGCAAACAGTGCATTCACGAACAAATTGTCGAACATCCTTTTGAAGTCCTGGCCAATAGAAAACAGTAGAGATCCTCTTGTAGGTCGCTTAGGCACCTAAGTGACCTCCAAGTGAACCTCCATGGTATAGTTGTAGTAACTTGGACCTGAGAGCAGTAGAAGGACCCACTACCACCCTATTTTTACGCCTCAACAATTCAACCTCATAAGAGAAATGCCCAACTGCAATTCCACTTTGGAGTTGTTGGATCTTCTGCTTGTAATCATCATCTAGATTCCAGCTTGCCTTGATGTCCTCCAACAATTCTGGCACAAAAACTTGTACTGCCAATTGAGTTAAAGAATGGGTTTCCCTGCGAGAAAGAGAGTCAGTAGCAATGTTAGTAGAACCTGATTTATATTCTATCTCATAGTCCAAGCCTATCAGCTTGGTCAGCCATTTCTGTTGGCTGGGAGTCATCAATTGTTGCTCAAGAAGATACTTGAGACTTTGTTGATCCGTACGGATCACAAAATGTCTCCCGAGGAGATATTGTCTCCATTTCTCTATGGCATGGACCAATGCCATAAGTTCCCTTTCATAGACTGATAACCCCTTATGTTTAGGAGCCAAAGCTTTACTGATGAACGCAATAGGATGCTGATCTTGCATCAAGACTGCACCTATGCCATCCCCATTTGCATCGGTCTCTATTACAAAGACCTTAGAGTAGTAGGTAGACTAAGAACAGGAGCTTCAATTAAGGCCTTTTTAAGGTGATCAAATGTAGATTGAGCTTCGGGAGACCATTTGAATTGGTCCTTCTTAAATAGCTGAGTCAATGGTCGAGCAATCTGACCAAAACCTTGGATAAATCGTCGGTAATAACCGGCTAAACCAAGAAACCCACGCAGCTGACGCAAATTCTTGGGAAAGGGCCAATGTGCTACAGCTTCCACCTTCTTAGGATCCTTAGCAACTCCATTTGCAGTTATAATATGTCTAAGATAATCGATCTGTTGGACACAAAAAAACACATTTGGACCGCTTTAGGAATAGACACTCCTTCCTCAATACCTTAAAAACCATCCTTAAGTGCTTAACATGGGATTCCACATTAGTGCTATACATTAAAATGTCATCAAAAAATACCAGCAAAAACTTCCTCATGTAAGGCCGAAATACTTCATTCATAAGTCCTTGAAAAGTGGAGGGCGCATTAGTCAACCTAGAGGGCATGACTAAGAACTCGTAATGGCCTTCATGGGTGCGAAATGTAATTTTGTAGACATCATTTGGGTGCATCAGTATCTGATGATAACCTGATCAGAGATCTAACTTGCTAAAGTGTGTTGCACCATACAATTCATCAAATAGATCATCGATTATAGGGATAAGAAAACGATCTTTAATTGTAAGCCTTATTTAAATCCCTATAATCCACACACATGCGCCACGTATTATCCTTTTTCTTCACCAATATCACTGGTGAAGCAAAAGGGCTGTGACTAGGCCTGATTATTTCACTCCTTAGCATCTCATTCACCATTTCCTCTAACACTGATTTCTATAATGCTGAATATCGATAGGGTCTCAAATTTACTGGCGTTGCTCCTTCTTGAAGGTGAATGTGATAGTTGCATTTCCTGTTGGGTGGTAACCCATGTGGTTCATCAAACAGGTAATGGAATTCTTCTAAAAGATCCAAAATGGATGGTGGCAACTTTGCCTCGGTATTCTTTTGTTGGGCATTGGTTCCCACGACCATCCAACACTAGATCTTAACTGGACTTGCAGTGTTACTCAATAATTGAGCCAAGTTATGCTCTGTTATGTTGCTTATTTTCTCACGTTCACCTAGCAACACACACCTTTGATTCTGCCACTCAAATTCCATCCGTTGTTGTTGAAAATTCCATTTTATGGTCCCCAATCTAGATAACCAAGGCATACCAAGTATCAAATCACAAGAACTCAGACTCAAGGTATAGAAATCCGATTCAAACTTCATCTCATTCATCCTCCAAGGAAATTTCCGAATTGTACTCTTGCTAAACAACTTGGATCCATCCGCTAAAATCACAGCAATTGGATCTACCATAGTTATAGTACAATTGAGTCCCACTGCTAGGCGTTCATCTATGAAATTGGATGAATTGCCTATCTATTAGGACATTCAAAACTCTACTCTTGAAATGACCCTTGATCCGCATACTATGTTCATGAGTTCCACCAGCTCCATTTACAGCACATAGAGTTAGTTGTGCTAACTCCATTACCAATTCCTCTACTTCAACATTCGTCTCCTCCTCTATGTTCTCTCTAACCTCAGGATGGACCACCAGCACATTCAACCTCTTACTCTCACAATGATGGCTAGGTTCGAATGGTTCATCACACCAGAAACAGAGTTTTTTGCATCTTTTTTCCTCAAGTTCCTCAGGAGTCAACCTTTTAGTGTTACGGTTTCCTTGGTTGAAGTTGTTCTGGTTAGTGTTTGGAAAGGAAGTGTTTGAGGTTGGTTTGGTGTTTAGGCTTGGAGTTGGTCGTGTATGAGGGAGGGTGTTTTGATTATCGTAAGGAGTGGAGTATTTAGGAATGTAAGTTGGAGTGTTTGAAGGTTTATAGGTTTTAAGGTTTTGTTTTGAGGAAATTAAGGTGCCTTCTTGCAACTTGGCTAGGGTGTAAGCTTGAGTGAGGGTTTTTGGCTGGAACATACTATTAGTGTATTGGATTTCTGGTTTAAGTCCACACAAGTAATAGCTAATTAAGTGTGACTTGGACAATTGAACTTGAGTTGACAAGTGCATAAATTCATCATTATAGTCTTGTAAAGACCCACTCTATTGTAAATCTTTTAACTCCGACATTGGATCCTCAAAACCACTCTCATTAAAACGTGCATTTAATGATTTGATTAATTCTTCCCACGTTATTGGACTCACTTCTCTCCTAGCCTTAACATAAGCATTATACCACTCAAAAGGCTTGTCACTCAAATGCATTGCCGCAATTTTCACTTTGAAATCCTCAGGAGTTTCATCTAGAGTAAAGAAGTGTTCAGCACTAGCAACCTAGCTTCTAAACTCGTCTCCATTAAAGGAAGGAAATTCTATCTTTGTATTCTTAGTGGGTATTTGATAATTACAAAGAATGTTTGTATTGTTACCTTTAACTTCCACTGATGATGAATCTGCAGTGTTACTGGTTTTAGTTCTTATAGGCTATTGTTCCATTTGTGGAGACTTCCCTTGGATGTGTTGTTTGAGTGTGTCAATTGCTTGATTTTGTTTCTCAATGATGGCTTGTTGTTTTTGCAGGGTTTCCGAGAACCACTTGATCCAGGTATCTTGTTTCTCGGATTGCTCCTGGAGGAATTTCTCCTGCCTATCAATTTGTTCCTTAACCATTCCTCTCAATGACTCTTCAACTTGCTTAGATTCCCTGGTTTCCAGTGTTGTTTCCAGCTCTAATACCAGTTGCTACACGGAAGCTAATTAGGATCAAATTTCCACCGGATTCTGGTTGAATGCAATCAGCAAGCTGAATTCAGCTTGTATGGAACCCAGGGCAGGCCAATTGCCCGAATACAAGCAATTGGAGCAAATATGTTGTATTTGATTTTTCTGTATATCTTTGTATTACACTGAGGGGTACTATATAATGCAATAGCTAGTTAGTTACAATAACCAATTGCTCCTAAAAGATACGAAAGGATCTGCCAACTCATCATAGTTGGTTACAAAGCATATTCTAGAATTTTTACAAAATAACTAACTGGACTAATGATATGTAAAAATAACTACCTGGACTTATAGTATGTAAATATGGACTCTGCATGGAGGCCATTTATTTAGTAAGCCCATTCGGTATTTCCATAGTAATCGGCCCATTTCTTTTTTCTTCATCTGATATCAGCAACTGGTCTTCAACCCGACAAAAGACTTTGGTTTTTTTCAATCCTACTCGCAGTTTCTCTTATTCCCCGATTAACCCTGGCGCATCTTTACAAAGAAATTTAATCTCAACCTTGTTCGTAATTAATTATATATCGTTATATACACGCATCCATAATTTTCACATTAACGCTTCAATACATATTTTTTTTTTTTTTTGGGTATTCATTAAGCTTATAGAAAGAAAGCGTTGGACATGGAAAAAACAACATTGAAAATTTGGAACGATAGTTCAACTGAAATTTCAGCCCTCTATGAAATTAACAATAACAAAAATTTATGGTTTTATGGTAATTATAATAAAATTAATCATGTTGCATCGATAAAGTGTTCATATATATATATATATTTGCTATGATCGAATTCTTTAAACTTTTTATAATAATTAATTTAATATAATAATACTAATGGTAGGATCATGTGATTGATGTAAAAGTTTCCTTAAGAACTGTACTGTAGTGTCTTTCTATAAATATATATATTTATATTTATATCGCTAATATGTTACAAAAAATCTAGAAGTCAATGGATAAGGATGATGCCTAGTAAATATAAAACAAAATTAATGAGTAAGAAAATAAAAATAATAAAGTAAATACAGCAATTTCTCATGGGCAAATATGTCATCACACTCACCAGAACCCTGGCATTTCCTTCCTTTGAAATAGGGTTTCTTTTTTCCATTTGCATCGATAACTCACTCTGCCGTCCTCTCGGCTTTCTAGACACTGACCTTGCTAAACGCAGTGTAAATTAACCATGGTCATGGCCATGGCCTGTGAATCAGGTCGTTTGCGTGCATGTGCATGTGCATGTGCATGCCGTGTATATGCCGCCGTACCAGCCAAATAAAGGTCTAAAGCCAGAGGAAGGTCCAGAGTCGGTTATAAGAACAGATACATACAAAATTATGATCTTTGAAAAAGGACGATATGGGGAATGAACTGATGATGTTTCATATTATACCATAACTTCTTTTTCTTTCCCTTTTTTTATTATTATTGTTATTATTATTATGATCATGATCATGATCTTTCTTCGCGGCTAAAGAGTGTTTTAAGCGGTGATATTTGAAAGGCTATGATGATCTTTATGTTGGGAAATTAAGCGAAGAAGAACATGGGTTCAGGCACCGAGAACCGTCCGTATCTTGGCGTGGCGTTCTTTTTCTAAGAACCGCAGCCATGGCGGGGTTCCTTTTAATTGTCTGATGCAAAACATGAAATCTGAGCCTCAAAAACCCAAATCCTGTCTTTTTTATTTTTTTAATTTTGATCCTTGCTCAGAGACTTGGAGCTCAGAGTAAAAATCATAAATTATCAATGTCATAACTCTGTTTTTATCTTCTTTTTTTTTGTTTTCTTTAATCTTTTGTTGACAAGAAAAGACTTGAAAATCTTTTTACAAGCATATCTTATTATATCTTATATTTAACTAACGAGGAAAGTGTAAATAATTTGTCCCTTGGCCCGATTGTTTCGTGTAAAGTCTTTTCCGGAAAAAGGATTTCAATATTTTCTGGTGTTTTTTTTAAGTGGAAAATGAAATCTCCCATGCGAAAAATGTGCTCGGGTTAAAACATGGTTTTCTCGGATAAGATGGAAAACAGCTTTAAATTTTAAAAACGGAAAATAGTTTCCACATCTCATTTCAAGAGATATCACAAGTCCAATGGGATATTGAATAATCTCATATATATATCGTTCCTCACTTTTTCCGATGAGATAAAGCAGACAAGAAATATTTTACTGGATATAAAAGCGAGAAATAACTTCAGTAATTAATGTTATTTGCTTTGGCTTCTTTCCGTCTACCAATGTCAGCTTTCCCTTCTGTCATGGTTGCATTTTTTTAAATGACTTGTCAGATTTATTTCTTTTTCAATTGATTCGTCACTAATTATTTTATTTTTTGTTTTTGTTTATTATGTCAATAACGTGGAGGGTGTGCATCATATATTTCGATTTAATTTGCACTTTGAATCGAATCGTATCATATTTTACGATTTGATTTTTCTTTTAAATTCGAACATAATCATATGATTCGGTTCGTAATTTTTTTGAATAAAAAAAAAACTATTCGTTACAATTCAATTTGCGGTTCGAATCGTTTTTATTCATAATATCAGTATATTTCTTATCATTTATGCAAATATAAATAATAATATTTTAAATTAATCATTTATCATATAAACATGTAAAACTTATAGGAAGGAAGAGATTTTATTTATTATAAAATTATAATTGTGAGTAGTCTTTTTTTTTTAATTAGCTGAACTATAATGATATACTACGCTTTATCTCAATATAAGACATAAAATTTAATTCGTTGTATGCTTTTAACTAACATATTACCAATTATATAAATAATAAGTAACTAAATAATAGAATTAGATTAATTAGTAAGACAAATAGAAAAGAAATATGCATGAGTTAGAATACTAGAGGCTCTAAAAAGCTAAAATCTATACAACATAATAATTAAAACATATTATGAAAAATCTAATTTCACTCTAATGAATAACATATATCGAAGTCATAAATTTTAAAAGCAATTAATTTTTTACAAATTTTGAAAATAATTTAAAAAATTAATTGTTTTTAAAATTTGTGACTTAGATATGTATCTTTAATAAAACAATTAAGAGTAAAAATAATATGTTTAATTTTTTAATATATAAAAAGGTTTGGTTCTGTTCATGGTCTCGAACCACACCGAGAACCGTTTTCTCTTTACCGAACCGTTTCAGAAAAAGGAATCAAAATTTCGGTTCGGTTCGGTCTGATTCAATTCATGGTTCAGTCAGTTTTTTTGTACAGTCCTAGTAACATGTTAAAAGAAGCCCGATTAATGTTTACTATTTAATTACTGTCTCTTACGAAATTTCATCTTTTATATGCTTGACTGGATACAAAAGCTAGAAAACTTCGGTAATTAACTTTGCTTATTACCAGATTTCAAATACATATATTTTTTATGTTTTTGTAATAAATTATTTATAAAGAATTAAATATAATAATAAAAAAGTTGATAGTTTTTATTAAAAGATGAAATAGGTCAAATATAAATATAAATTAGACATATTTACATATATAATTTTAAAAAAGATACAAATACAAATAAAAAATAAATCATACAAACAAATAGATATTTGCTTTAGCTTCTTTCTATCTATGAAGGTCATCTTTCCTTCTATTAGAGGTCTGTTTGGATAGTTTGTTTTTTATTTATATATTTATCAAAACGATATATATAAATATATATAATTTATATCTATTTAATTTTTTTCATATGAAGTATCAATTTTTTTATTTATATTTATTTTTTAATAAATAATTTATTAAAAATTTAAAATAAAATCTACATCTATTAAAAAAAAGCTAGCCTAACAGCCACTAGACGTGCCTTTTTTCAATTGACTTGTCAGACTTGCTTCTTTTTTCCAATCGACTTGCCACTAATTATTTTATTCTATGTTTTTTGTTGTTGTTTATTATGTCGGCATCATGTTAAAGGAAACCGCAATTAAAGTTTATTATTTAATTGTTGTCTCTGACAAAATTTCATATTTTTTTTTAACAAGAATAATTTGTATTTATGAAAAAAAGAAGAATTTATAATTGCTATAAACAGTAGAGATAACTTCACTTTAGAGCAATTAAAGCAGCTTCTTGTTATCGTAGTCTGGCTTTTTTTTTTTTTATTTATTTAAAGTACTAGATAGCTGTCATAAGATAACAAATCACATAAGCAAAACCCTTAGCTTTTATTGTATTTCACCAAAAAGTGAAAACTTATTTTTTGTTATACCATGAGCTGTTCTGTTTCCAATGCATGGAAATTCTTTTTTTTTTTTTTTTAAGCAACCATTGCACTGTCTGAAAGCACTCTTAAGTGTTTTCATTTGTTAATGTAATTATCTTACATGAGCTAATGATTTAATGTAATGAGATGAAGTTACTTTTTTCATTTGAATTATTTTTTATTTTTTATCTCATAAAATTTATCATTATATTTTTCACCCAATATTTATAAGATGGAATAAAATAATTATTTTATTATTAAATAGTATATTATGAAGTAGAAAATGCATAAATATTTACCAAGTTAATCATAATTTAGTAAAATAATATAATTAACATAAGCATGGGTAAAAAAGTACTTATTGTTTGACTTTCTAATTCTAATAGTCTAATTTATTATAGCAATTCAATTCTTAAATTATCTAGCAAATTTCAAATCAATCTTGATATTCTCTTGTTATTTGAGGTATGTACGTTTAATTTTGTTAGTACATTTTTCTTTGAAAAATTATATCATGTGATAGGGTTTATACTATATGTTCAATTTTTTTTTTCATCTTATCATAATTTATTTTGCAAAATTAAATCATTTGGTAGTTTCACCATTTTTCTCCATAGATGAATGAAAATAAAATTTATGGCATTGTAGCTAGTGCAACAAAAATGGTTATTTTGGTTGGAATCATCATAGTTGGGCAAGAATAATATAAAAATCGTATTTCATGAGAGCCTCATGTTAATAAAGAGTACAAATAAGAATTGTATATTAATCATATCTTATATGGTGGAGATATTCGTTGTATTAATCAAATAGGTATGAGGACAAGGGCATTCTTTGACTTATGTAGGATACTTAAAGAGTAAAAATTATTACATCAAACTGAAAACGTTTCCATTAGAGAACAGTTTATGGTATCTTGTCATTTGCTTGGATATAATGTGAGGTATAGAGTGATAGGAGGGAGGTTTGATAGATTATGAAACTGTACATCGATATTTTCATATTGTTTCGAAAGCAGTTTCAAAGTCTTATAAGTATGTTATCAAACAACAAGTGAGATAGTGCCTTTAGAGATAGTTAATAATAAAAGATTTTACCCCTATTTCAAGGTATGACTTCATAACCATATAACTCATCTTCTATGGTTTAAAATATGAATATAACCTACTATTCGAGTAATTAATATTAAGATTGTTTGAGAGCAATTGATGACACACATGTACGCGCATCGGTTCCTTCCTAAATAAAAAGGCCACTTTGGAGGATAAAAGGAAGGCACTATGCAAAATGTTCTAGCAGTCATAACTTTTGACTTTAAATTTGTTTATGTATTGTGTTTTAACTGATGCTCTTTCAAGGTCAAGTGGATTTAGGATCCCATAAAGTATAGATGACTCAATTGAGTAATGTATAATGGAAGTATAATGATTTTTCCATTGATATGAATAATATTTGTTGCAGTTTGTAGGTAGATTTTACCTTAGGGATGTTGGGTATGGTATCCGACAAAGAATTATATCTCCTTATAAGGGGGTCAAATATCACCTTAAAGAATTTAGTCATGATCGTTCCCTAGAGAATACAAAAGAACTATTTAATCTCCGTCATTCATCCTTGTGAACGATCATTGAACGAGGTTTTGGAATTCTTAAAAGTCATTTTTGTGTATTAGATGTAGTGCCTTATTAGTCATTTAATATACAAACAAGTGTAGTTTTAGCTTGTTGCATCCTTCATAATTTCATAATAGGCATTGATCTTGTTGATCCAGTTATAGAAAAAGTATCACAAGATTTGGAATCATAAAGAATAAACCAAGTATGTCAACAGAGTCAAAGAGAAGTGAAGAAAATAGAGAATAGTCCATGAAAAGAGATGAAATAGCAAATACAATGTGGATCAATTATAGAAAAAATAAGCATAATAATTTATTTTTTTTTTCAATTAATAAAGTTATGTCATTTCATCATTTTCTATTATTGAATTTGTGCTAATATCCATATCAAAGTTCAATTTTATCTTTTATATGTTATTTGAAGTGTTTTGTGCCATTAATGTTATTGTAAGAGGGTAACTTGTTATGGAAATTTATTTATTTGCATATGTTTTTTATTTTATATTTAATTTTCTTGTGATTATGGTTATGAGTTGTGTAATGTTGTAGCAATGGGAAAAAAGTATTTGAAGGACAAAAATGGTGGTGACAAGGATACAAAAGTTAATAACTTCTGGTAGTTGAGACTAATGGATGATTTGAAGCACTTAAGGTAGCAAACCTTCAACTACATTCAAACCATCATCTTTTGTTCGAGTAGCAAGTGCAATTAAGGAAAATTTGGAGTGAGTTGTTTTCTAGATCATGTAGAGAATTACCTCAGCACTGTAAAAACAACAGGGGCCACCATTCAAAAGTTAAGAAATAAAAGTGGTTTTGGATGGAATGATGAACTAAAGATGATTACTGCTAAGAAGAATTTTTCAATGAAGAAGTGATGGTACGATTTTTTTAAATGTTTTGCTATTAATTTTCAGTAAATAAATATTTTTGTAATTGTTTATGTTTTAAGTAAACAATTTCTTTTCAATGTGTTGACAAGGATACAAAAGTTAATAACTTCTAGTAGCTGCAACTAATGGACGATTTTGAAGCACTTAAGGTAGCAAACCTTCAACTATATTCAAACCATCATCTTTCGTTCGAGTAGTAAGTGCAATTAAGGAAAAATTTAGAGTGAGTTATTTTCCAGATCATGTAGAGAATTACCTTGGTATTGTAAAAACAATAGGGGCTCCATTCAAAAGTTAAGAAATAAAAGTGGTTTTATGGAATGATGAACTAAAGATGATTATACTAAGAAGAATCTTTCAATGAAGATGTGATGGTACAAATTTTTTAAATGTTTTTCTATTAATTTTTAGTAAATATATATTTTTGTAATTGTTTATGTTTTAAGTAAACAATTTCTTTTCAATGTGTTTTTCTTTTAGACACATCCAAATGAGAAATATATAAAGAAAGATTAAATGTACAAGGAAATGGCATTTGTTGCGGGAAGGGATATTGTAACCAAAGTTTTGCTAAGCGATTTAAAGAATTCGATTTGAATCTAGAAGATGATCCCCCTCCCCCCAATTTGGAAGAAGAAGATGGAAATGATGCAAATGTAAAAAGAAAAATGTTTCAATCCATCTAACCAATGATTACATAAGAAGCGAAAAATTAGTAGCAAAACATTTGAGATCAAGATGTTGGACCACATTAGTGAGGTAGCAGGAGTGATCAAATAACTGAGTAAGGATAAAATTACGAATAAAGATATGGACGAGTTCAATATTCAATATGTTCCACAAATATTGAAAATGAACTAATATGTGATATACGCAAACATGGATTTTAAAAATCTCATGGTATTAAAAATATGAAAAGATTCATTCAACATGCTCACTATAATATACCTACAATTGATAAGATTACTATGATAAATAAAGATAAAATGATTCACTTAGTATTCAATAACATTCAACTGTAATAATATCAGCACTCAGAGTTAACAAGATTCAAAACTTCAATTAATTGGATATTATAACTTGTGACCTACTATATGCTTGCAAGATAATATAACTTGACTAAAATATATGAAACGACCCAACCCTTAGGGTACTTAAGGTTGTAGTTGTTTCGCCATATACATCGCCTTCAAACGACATGTGCAAGTCTTTTGATAATTAGGGAATTCACTAGTCATATTTTAGTTGTGAAATCGTGATTAGGCTCTTTAATAAAACCATAGGGAATCGTAAGATGGTTTACCAAATTTAAGAACCGTTATATTGATATTTTAAAAAGTGCCTTTTATGAAAAGGGTAAAACAAAATTTCAAGGTCTAAAACATGTTAAGATAGTAACCATCAAAGGGGAGTTAGGCTCAACTTGAATACAAGTTTGGTACTCGGCTCAAAAATAGTAGAAAGTTAAGTGTTTACAGCCATCCATTAGAATAAAGACAGATACATGATAAAGAAAAAGTTTTTCCAAGGTCCTATCTAGCCCTTAAACCATCAAGGTCACTCTCTATACTCGTTGGCATCAAAACCCATAAAATCATAGTGGAGATCCATATATGAGTTCCCATCAATACCCGTAATAGTAAAACGTAAATGTTGAAGCCTAGTACAATAGTAATCAAACATATACACACATGTCATGCACACCTAGACTAATGCAACAAGCATGATTTAAGTTTAATTATTTTAAGTCAACAACCAAGTATTCTCAGCTTCGTAAAAATACAATATGCACGAGAGTACTCAAGACTCCTGCCAAACAAAAGGGATAGGTTTCCTTCAGCAAATCACGCACTAAGGAAGGGGGGGAGGGGGGTTTCGATAAGTCCCCACACCTTATTGGAAAGAAAATAAAGAGATAGTCTCATATGGATCAATTTCACACAAAAAACCATCAATGAGCATAGTCCATTATGATGCTTTATGCTAGAGCCCATACCCTTGCATAAGTTCGTTGTCACTTCACACCAGCTCTTAATTGACCATCTGGTTTTGAAATATCCTCTATCAACTATCCACCTATCTTTACCACACACTCTATGGGGGTCTAAGTACCTATAATTACCACATCATCTTGAAATTGCGATTAGGCTCACAACTCAGTTTGAGGGTGCCACTCCTGGAGTAAGCGGCTAAGAAGCAACCAACAATCATTTTAGCTAAGTTTAAATTCTTAGTTTGGTTATTGATACTATCCTAGCAAGCAACATGCAATTGTTGCATACCTATTGGTCAAACAGAGTTTGTTATCCTCTTCCAAGTTAAGCCAATAATTGTTTATAATTGAAGACGAAATCATTTCATGATTAACTATCTCTAACTCCTTTATTTTGTTTATTATAACTAAGTTGTATCACCTAGTCATTCTGCCTTAAGATCATGCTTAGAAGGATAATTAAGTCAAAGGAAGAAGTTGGATCAAGTTTTGTTTGATTTGGACAAGCATTGAAGAAATTAAGAGAAGCGCGACCAATGCACCGAGGAATGCATTACCCCATGCTTCAATACGTAGCCAAAAAGGAGAGGCGTGTTTCTCCTTTGTTTGAGTTTTCAGAGGGGAGCACAAAGGGAAACACGGCATTGTGTTCTCCTCATGCTGATCTAGGTTCAAGGAGTTATTTGATTTGGTGAGAAGCACGGTTGGATAATTTACCCTATATTTCAACCTTGTTTTTCTAGGAAACCGAGCCCAAGAAGGAACACAAGTGAAACACAGGTAGATGTATGTCCCCATGTTTCATTGCGCTCCATCATGCTTTTGGAAATAGAGAGAAGCACGATGGGAAAAATGGTATCGTGTATCCCCTGTGTTCTTTAGCACTTCGACATGCTTTTGGGAATAGAGAGAAGCACGGTAGGAAACATGGCTTCATGTTCCTATTGTGCTTTTTCGAGTTTCACGTTTTCTTTATATTTGTGGTTTACAAAGAAACACGAGGGAAACATGGTGTCGTTTTCCCATTGTGCTCTTCTGTGTTTGGTATATTTCACAATAAACTTGTCATTCTGTCAAAACAATGCTTTTGGGACAAATTTTGATGATCTTAAAGGTATTAGATGATCGTGTTTATATCTAGACTCAACTATATTTATCTTTCACATGCTAAAACATGATTAATCTAAATTCAAGGCCTAAAATATCCATTTTTTATAGCAACCATTGAGTTATCATGCTTTCCCTAAAATTTCCAAAACATTTCACATAAATCCTTCATTTAACTTACCCTAGTATCAATAACATCACTTCCCACTTGTTCAATGATCTTGTCCATAATTTTATATACACAACAACATTCATTTCTTCTCAAAGTTAATCTTTAGCAAGATTTCAAATTGGAACATGTTCATTATTCTCTTTAATATTTCCAAAGTTGTCTTATCTCCTCATTATCACTTATTCATAATACTAAGATTCGATACTTAGGTCTTACCTTGTTGTTGCAGCTATAAGGAGGTATTTCAAAGCTCAAAACACCTATAAACTCGATTTTCTTGATTTCTTCACTTCTTATCAATATCCTTATGTTAGAATCTACATCTAAAAACACCATAAACCTTTTATTTTGACACTTGAAATCTTCACATTTATCTTGTTATGAATTTCTCAAAGTTTCTTGTGTTTCTCCTTCTCCTAATTTGCCTTTATTTTCCATATTTCCTACCATGAAATCGATAAACTTAGCTGATTAGTGCTAATCTTAGTTAGCATTTAAATGCAAGCTGAGGTCTAAGGTTTCTTACCTTAGGGTTGTAGTAGATTTCCTAAAAGGGCAATGGTAGAAAATAAAAGGAATTTATATGAAGCTAGGGTCTTGGGTTTGTAGGGTTCTTTTTAAAGTGGCTTATGGCATGATCTCAGTCATTCCTCTCCATTAAGTTTTTATTTGGCATATTTTTCCAACTTAAGTCCATTAATCAACTAACTTTAAATCTCATTTACTTAATTCAATTATGAATTTTATTCATCCTCTTGGTTTAACTTTATAATTATTTTCCATCTATTTCATTTAAATTTTGCATTTTATGGATGATGTTTGGATCATTTCAATATAAGACTTTAAATAAAGATGAAATGTAAATAACTCCCTTAAGCTTTAACTTAGGTTTTAGATACACCATTAACTTATAAATGCTACAAATCACCCCATTGTGCTTTAATACATTGACAAATAACCCTATAAACTTTGACTTTGGTGCATACTCACCCTTAAATTCATCTATCACGCCCCAAAGGGTACCCTAAACGTGACAGTCCACCACACTAAATATTAAAGCTTAAGTATGACAACCTTAGCTATTCCCAAAAGCTTTTATATTAAGTGTAAGGCGTACTTTCACAACTTTAGAGGACCAAATATGGAATTATGCAACTTAAGGAGATATAAAAACATATTAAGAAAAGAGGATTCATAATAATCATTCACTTATAACAATGTTCTTTACAACTTTGGGATATTTTCCTTTGATCACTAATCTATTACAAGAATATATATACATCAATACTAATACTACACTTCATCTAAATTTCCTTTATCCAAAAATAAATTACCTGCCCGCAGGGTCCACATGGCCTTAATCATAGATAGGGAAACTGCAAAAGATATCTATTGGGGTATAAGCTAACAGGCTTAGTGAGAACTATTTCCATAAATAACTTCTTGTAACGAGATTTCAAACAAGTTAATTAAGCAAACAAATGGGATGCAACATACACGTGGGCAAACAAAGCATACAGTTTTCCAGGAACTATATGTTGAATGGATTTGCGCCCTCCATTCGGGTTTTGGTGATACTTAACCTTAAATCAAGTAGTTTTAGTTAAAAAGTTTTAAGCTTGCGAGCACTCATCGCCAAGCATTCCGAATCTACTTGAAATGACCTTGCTTTCGGATTTTTCCGCCAAACATTTCCCTTAAGCCGCCAAGCAATCGCTTTCGGATCTTCCGCCAAGTGTTGCTTTCGACATGAGCTTACTATCCTTCTCACCCAAGGATAATAACCCAAAATGCAATGTGACTCACTTCGTGGTATGCATGAATCCATTTGTTTATAATGTCATAGCATAATTATTATTGAATTTAAGGCGATCAAAGAATTTCATACAAATCAAAGGTTATACTAAAATAAGCATTTAAATCAATTCCGGCTCTAATATTCTTAGGATTCTTTCAAAGAATTATTTTACATACACATCGATTTATCTTTTCCTAATTCTAATGCAACTAATTTACAAGCACAACAAGTATAGCATTTTAAGAAAATAAACTCATGATGCCATGTCGACTATTCTTCTATGCAGGTGAGTTGTTCACACACTCCACTTAATAGTAATAATTTTTGGGATAAAGGAATCCTTCCTCGGGGTCACCTAGCCAAAGAAAATATTCACAATGAGTATTTCTTGATGATTTTCTTGAATTTTGACAAAACAATGTCAAAAGAACGTTAAAGTTCGTATAAAGGAATGTTGCAACTTAAAATGACTATAACTTGGTCATTTTAACTCGGAATCGCGCTTATAATATACCGATTTCTATCTACTCGAAAAGATCTACCCATTTCCAAAATTATTTTCAACAAACAAAGCCATATAGGCTCCGAAACAGTGGCAACAAAATTCACCACGGATTTTCCAAAGTAAAAACAACTTAGGTTCATCCATTCAAAACTTGCTTGATAAATACTTAGTTATCTATATAGTTGAAAAATTCTCTTTTTATGGCTACTTAGCTCATATTCATTCATGCTCAAGTGTTTGTTATCCATTTATTTTACTCAAGTAAAATTACGTCGGTTTTTTTTGGAGTTGTTTAGAAATATAATTTACAAGAATTTTCATGTTTGTAAACTCCTTGAAATGAATATTTTGTTTTTTTTCGTTTTATGTTGGCATGTATATATATATCCAAGTATCTTTTTGAAAGTAAATTTTCTTCCTTCTAAGTTTTCTATACTAATACTATTTTGGAGTTTTTAGAAAATACATTATTCTTCCTATTTATTTTTCTTGTACAAATTCCTTTATCTATTTGTTTGCAAAATTTTTTTTTTCGAAAAATTCTCATCCTTTCCTCATGTTTTATGTATTTCATTGAAATCATTCATGCATAAAAATTTATTTTATTGATAAAAACAAAGTGGAACAATATGTGACTTAAGAAACTTTTTATAGTAAAAGTAGTTTCAAAATCTTAGTGGTTTCTTCTTGTAACTTGAAAAGAGATAACTTTGTTTTCAAACCATAGATTTTTTTCTTTACATAAACTTATTTCTAAGTATCAAAAATCTCATTTTTGTCAATTTATTTTTAAAACTTGAAACTTTGGACAACAATTTAAATGAACATGTGTAAACCCCCAAAAATTTTCATAATCCTTAAAAATAATTCTAGAAGTATAAATATCAAAAACCCGAAAAATCAACTTGAGATTAAAACTCAATTCTAGACCGAGTCAAATACCGGAAACGAAACCCTAAAACTCGAACCAAGTTAAAACTTAATTCCAAATGAGAACAAAAACGAGTTTTCTCAATCTTGAGAAAACAGGAACCCTTGAAACGAAATATCTAACTACCGGTTTAATCAACGTCCGTACATCAATTAAATTACCTAACCGTTTTCTAACACGCAAATCAAGACAATATATCCAAATAACGATCAACAGCAAAATCTTAAAACCTTCGATAAATTTCAGAAATCACAAATTTCAAATTCTCACCAAAAGTCAAACTGAGTCAACTCATAACCCTAGACTCGGTTAAACGATTCCGAGAACTAAAAACTATTAAATAATCACAAATAAAATAAAATATAAATTTCGAGCTAAAATTCTAAAACGATCAAGACTCGAAAATTATACGATCTTGAATATCTCGACGAAAACGGAAATCAAAACGGAACCCTAAAAGTCAACAAGCCTATAACGAACCCTAGTGTTTAAGATCCGGCAATCCCGCGTTTTCAAACCCTAGAAAACGAAATTAAGTTAATGGCCTAGAATAGTTCGTAATAACGTAGGGTAACATAAAAATATCAGATTCGCGAATTCGAGTGACCTTCGGACCCAAACGGGATCGGTTCTCGAAAAGCGTGTCCCGGAGCTCGGAATATTAAAAATATTCCGTTTATACCAATAGACTCGTAAAAATACAAGGATTCCAAAATATCAGTTTTAGAATTTTTCGGTAGCTAAAACTTACAAATATCGCCTTATTACGCGTATTTTTATTACTACCGGTACTTTAATTGTCTAGTCTACTATTCATAGTACTTTTCTACTATTCATTACTATTCACCTATCTCTACTTTTTCTTACACCTATTTCTTACACCTACATATCTATTTTCTTACTTTTTTCATTTCCAATACAACTTTAATCACATCAAACTTTACACATTACTTCTTTATTACACAAACAAATAAAATAAATCAAAATTTCCCTCCTAATACATGCAAAACCGGCGCCTATTGTCTCCCCATTCATTCAATTTTATTTCTTTTTCAATTTATTTTATTACATCAAAAATTCACTCCAAAAATTCTATAAATACCCCCTTCCTCTTCCATTCTTTCACACAATTCTTTACACTACCAAAACTCTCTCAAAATCTCTCCACAAATTCTCTCATCAAGAATTCTCTCTACCAAAACTCTCTCAAATCAATTCCTCACAAAAATCATGTCTCATACATAAACCATCTACCACATATCACTACTCACATAATACCCATTTCATTTACCATCTCCATATCTCTTACATACTTTAGGTAATATTTCTTCCATCTATTATTCATCCATGTCATGTAACTTAACATGACTATGGTGTTGTTTTGAAACTCATATGAGTAGTAAAAGCAACAACATGTTCATGTTTTGTTCTTGTACATAAGCTTCCTATTTTATTATGTTGTTATTATTATTGTTATTATTTTTCTAATCTATTATATGTATATTATGTATATATATTTATTTAGAGCATATAAGCTCATTTGTTATTTATTTACATTCAAGTTATGCAATTTATTTATTTTATTAAGACTAGTCTTTCTAGTCTTAGACTTGTCCATATCAAGTCAAAACAATCTTTTATTATTTATTTCTTTAATCTTTCGGGACTAGTCCATTCTTAGTCCCGGGATGCCTTGATAAAGCTAAGGCTCCAATACTTGATCGGGATTCCTTGATGAAGCTAAGGTTCCCAATGCTTGATATTTTATTTTCTTGCTTATTATTTTTATAGTATTTTCTTATGTTCTTATTATTTTATATGCTCATGATACTTGCATTTGCATAATGTTAATGTCTCAACTAGTCTAAAAATAGAATCTTGTTTTACTAAATGAACTCAAAGCTAAGTTTCCAATTATATGATTTACCACAAAAACATGAAGTTATTATCAACAACCTAGAAATAGAATAATACAAGTTTTCTCAAGTTTTCTTAAATAACAAAGATAGTTTTACCAAGAAAACATAAATAAATATTTTCCTTGTATTTTATGGTAATCTAAGTTTTTAGAAAAATAAATCGTTAATATCGAAAGTTTAAGACTTAAACTTTTCTAAACTAAGGAACAAACTAGTTTTCAAAGTTAAGACAAAAATCAACTCATCAAGTTATGAACCCACTTAGGAAAAATAATGATTTTCAAATTTCTAAAAGAAGGAACTAATTTTCAATATAAATGAGGTAAGATAATAATGGATTTTATAAAAATGATTCTTTTCAAAAGAAATGAAAGAACAAGTTTTGGAAAGCAAAAGCTTATATTTTAGAAATGAATATAAGAAGACAAAATTCATTTTCTAAAACCATCCTAAATACAAAATTATAAAAAGGTTTTGAACAACCTAATATACTTTTTGATAAAAATAGATCTTTTATCACTAGAAGCGAAATTTATGAAAAACTAAGGTTAAAAGGAAAATTTACTTGTTTTGGAAAAGGAAATGAAGAAAATAAAATAAGATATACTCATTTATAACAACCTAGTAAAAATATAAAGTTTCTTTAAATACTTGAAAAGAAAATTTCAAAGTTAAAGTTTAAATGAATTGTTTTATGAAATAAATTGTTGAGACACTACCATTGGATTTTTGCATATAAAGTGAGCATACCTATATATTCAAAAGTGTTTATCAAATATATATTTATATTGTTACAAAAGGATTTTCTTTAAAATGAAGTTGAGTTAGAAAATGGATTTTTGCAAAAGTTTAGAAAATTCGTTTTAAATCTGTACCTGACGTTTTCGGAACCCAAATGACCTTTTATGACCAAGATAAGTTTAGAAATGGATAGAACTTTTCGAATAGGTAGAAAACGGTATATCATATGCGAAATTCCGAGTTAAAATGAGCAAGTTATGGCCATTTTAAGTTGGAATTTCTTCTTATACGATTTTACCACGATTTTAAGTAAAGTTTAGAATCTCCAAGAATAGAAATTCATGGAAGACTTATCCCGGGTATTTCTTTTGTCTAGGTGACGAAGGATACGAGAATACCCTACCCGAGGATTACTACGACTAAGAAGATAGCGAAATGGACGAGTGAGTTATTCCTTCTAATTTCGTTACCTTGCTTGTGCTTGTAATGTAGTAGCATTAGTATACTAAGAAAAGATAAAAACGAATATATTTGGGGATTTCGGGATTATGCGTATATATATGATTCTATGTTTATGCGTGAATTGAGAATTAAGAATATCGCAACTTCGATCTGCTTGTTTAAATAATTTTGTTTACTTACTTGTATGATTGTTTATTGTTGCTAAATTGATTGATCGCCCCTAATAAACCTTAATAAGGTTTGACCTAAGAACAATAAAACGTTCACGCATAGCATCCATCGAGTCACATCTATTTCGGAAGGCTGCTACTCCTACGCGTAGAGTTGGATTGGCTGTGATCGTGCGGTGCCACGGGCCATGTTCCTTCCTGGAGAATCCAAATCGCTCGGGGAAAGCGACTCTAGGTTCGGAGCCGAGCCAACCGAACGCTGTGGGTGAGGACCTGGGGACTAGCAGTAGAAGGTCGAGGACCTTCAACCCCGATTCCCTAACCTTTGATACGGAGGGTAAATGTTCTATATATGGTTTCCGGATGACTATATATATTCGCGTAATCATGTGTTGTGCATTGTATGCATAGCATATGTGTGATTAAATAAATAAACTTATTTGAAAATATGGTGTGAATGAAAAGGAATATCTCACTAAGCTAGTTGTAGCTTATACCCCTATAGATTTTGTTGAAACAGGTATATTCGTGGATTAATTTAAGGATCATGACATTAAGGAAGTCATGGACGGATGATTAAGGATATGGAATCATACGATGAAGAAATTTTGTAAGGTTCTTTATATATGCTAACCTATATGATTAGGGACGTATATTTATTTGAAGTAGGATATGCCTCTAAGAATTGAAATGCAATATGTATGTTTTATGATAAGTATTCTCTTTGCCTTGTTACTTATTTATTATCAATATAAATTGCGCTACTCCGATGTGTCCCTTGGTTGTGATGTTCGCCTTGTACATAATATGGAAGCATTTGCGTGACTAAGGTAGTCATTCATAGGCTTTAGTATTGTGTACGGCGGACTGCCACGTTTAGGATACCCCTTGGGGCGTGACAACATGAACTATGAGAAAATAATAGCAAGTAAAATAACATAAGTAATAAAGTCAAGTATTGGAGTCTTAGCTTTTCAAGGCTCCCGGGACTAAGAAGTAGACTAGTCCCAAAATAAAATAAAATGAAAGAAAGAAAAACTTGTTTTGACTTGATGAGGACAAGTCTAAGACTAAAGACTAGTCTTAAAATAACAAGGAATAAGTAAATAAATTGCATTGCATAAAGTGAATAAATTGCAAGTGAACTTATATGCTCTAAAAAATATGTACATATATATATAATAATACTTAGATATATTAACAATAATATGAACAAAAATAATAACATAAACATAAATAGATTTTCATGAACAAGAACAATACATGAACATAATGTAGCTTCCATAACTTGTAGTCTTTGGAAACTCACACTATGGTCATGTAAAGTTACATGACATGAGAAGAAAGAAAGAAACGTGGAATGGTTACCTAAAGAAGACTTTGGTATGGTTATATGGTTATGGGTTTTAGTTGTTGGTAGAAGTTATTGTGGAGTTATTATGAGAGAGTTTTGGGATGGTATTTTGAGAGAGTTTTGAGAGGAGAAATTGAGAGAGCTTTGGTAAGAAATTTGTGTATAGTGAATGTGTGAAAGAAGTGAAAGATGAGGGGGGTATTTATAGGAAAATGTGGAGGGATTTTTGTATAATTAAAATAAATAAAAATTGAAGTAAATTGAGGAAGATAGAGAGAAGGGGGGCGCCGGCCATATTGATGGGGAGAGGGAGGAGATTTTATTTTTTTAATTTTTGTTAAATAAAAGATGTAATATGTAAGGTAGATGTGAAATAAAGTTATGGGAAAAATAAAAAGTAAGGGTTATAGGTTATGAAGTTTGTAAGAGTAGGTGTAAGAAAAAGTAGAGATAAAAGAATAGTGTAGAATAGTAATGAATAGTGTAATGTAAAGTAGATATGACTAATAAAGTACCGGTAGTAAGAAAATATGCGTATAAATACAATATCTGTTATTTTTACTTATTGAAAAATTACGAAATTGATATTTTTGAAAATCTTATATTTTTACGAGTCTAACGGTATATTCGGAATATTTTTACTATTCCGGACCCTTGGACATGTTTTTCAAGAACTGTGTCCAATCAGGTTCAAAGGACACCCGAAATTCGTAAAACTGATATTTTTATATAACCTATAGTCATTACGAACTATTCTAGCTAATTATTCCAACTTCGTTTTCTATGGCCAAAGAAAACGGCAATGCCAGACTTAAGCAGTTATGGTAAATTAGGGTTTTGTTGACTTTAGAAATCCGGTTGACTTCTGGTTTAGGGTTTTAAGCTAAACCGATTTAAAAAATTTGGGGGTTTACATCGTCAAAATGTGTTTTAGTACCTCTTAAACTTGATTTAGTGTTATTATTAAACTAAAAAATCAAGTGTCATTTATGTTTCTAATTTATCAAAGTTTGGAGGAGTTGTTTGCAACATTTGAAGTTATAGAAAAGTACATCTAGATTAAGTTAAAAACTCAGAAGGATCGTATGTGATTTTCATTATAAAAAAATGGGAACATTAGAAAAGACTCGTCACTTAAAATAACTAAAATTAAAATAGAAACTGCAATCAACAACAACACGACATCAATAACGCTTTGGTCGAACGAACCTATGCTTAAATTCCCCCAGCCGGTTGACCTCTAGCGGTCACTAACAGCATCCGTTGATCCAACTAATCTCGCTATGTCCATTCTTTATCCACCCAACATTTTGACCTCTTTGGTTTCCATATTTTCGAAAAATGTCTCTATATTAGGTCTTATGCTTAATTTCTTTCTATCTGATTTTGTCATGGTTCCTCAATTCTTCTCACAAGTTAATTTTAATATCTCATATACATAGGTATTATCACTACCTATTAGTGAAATAGGTTGTTTTTTTTTATTATTAAATTTATTTATTCGTTGAAGTTTTTTATAGCTACTTGATTTGAAAATTTTAGTATATCTTATTATTCAAATTAATCTAGAGTTTATAATTTAATTTTCCTATATTAGAATTCCTATATTATATCGGAGTGCCTAATTTGTCAACACTCAAATATGGGAAATTTTTTTTCATTTAAGATTTTTTCTAGTAGGTAAATCCTAAAATGTTGAGGATATTTATAGATGAATATTGATTTTTAAGAAGTTTTTCAAGTATATAAAGTAAATCTTTTTATTTTTATTTTTTTTTTTTGGTCTTGATTATTTAGAGTTGCTTTTCTAAGTTTTGCCCTTAATTAAACATATTTTATCTTTCTTTTGGGTTTAAGATCTCCCTGAGAGCCTTTTGGGAAATAGTAGTCTAATTGCTGCCCTAAAATTTATTAGCTTACAGGTTTGTGGGTGTGAGAGATTGTTTATCAAGAAATAGATACAGATTAAAAAAAATTGATAATTCTCATAAAAAAAATCAAATATATCAAATATAGATAAAATATATATATAAATTAGATATATTTATACATATCATTTCGATACAAATATAAATATAAATAAAAAAAAAACCATTCAAATAGTTAGGTGGTTTCACTTCTACTCTTGATTTTCAGATTAATCATCACTTCCTCTATTAACCTTTTCTTGGTTACTTAATCTCGGATTTTGGATTCAACCGATATCCCATTTATAAAATCTCATATTTTCCTCACTCTCACTTGGTCAAAACTTGTTTACTACTATCTCAGTAGTACTTGACTTTTAGCAAACATGATCAATTTATGATGGTGTATAATTTTTAACTCGTATAATTTTAAGTCAAATTGACTAATTTAAATAGCTCGTAAAACGAATTTTTCAATAATTATAAATTCTCAGTCGTACAATATCCATTTTGTAAATTATCATATCATGAAACTCCAAAAGCTACTATGTTGATGTGTATTATTTAGCTTTATGTTTAGAAGATAAATTAATAGTTGGTTCGCTTTAAAACTTCCTCTCATTTAAGTGGTTAAAGCAGGTATACTAAATCTTTTTTTTTTTTTAAATAAAGGTAACTTTGCCTGTCATCTATATCTTATCTATATCTATATTCATTATGTTATCAGTTTATCAGTAAAAATGTATATTTTTCGTACATATTTATTTATTAACGAATAATCTGTTTAAAAATAACAAAAATAAGATGTCAAAAGGATAAAAATAAGAAGAACCAAACGATCCCTAAAATATGTAAATTTTATTATAATCAAATAGGAAAAGTTATGTAAAAGTTTATAAATAAAATGTGATCCATCATATAAAAGAAATTAATTGAAAGAAAAAATTGTGTTATTTTGTATTTACATAAAGAGTGTAAACATTCTAGTAATTATATTACTTGTAGTGAAAAAGCGTGTCTCTTACTCATTCTCGGAATCCAATAATGATGAAATGAAATAATAATTTCTTTGTGAGTTATTTTTGAGAAAAAAGTTATTTTTATAAGAAATAGTGATTCTTTTGCTGATAATAAAGGCATATGAGGGAAAAGGAAAAAAATATTATTAAAATAAAAAAAATTACGAAAATACCACTGGGATGAAATTAATCCCAGAAATAGGCAACACGGCCTCGTCTCTTGAAGAGACGAGGTCAGGCCAAGAGGTGGCCTTGTCTCTTCAAGAGACGACGTCAGGCCAAGGAGAGACCTCGTCTCTTGAAGAGACGAGGTCAGGCCAAGGAGAGACCTCGTCTCTTGAAAAGACGAGGCCAGGCCAAAATCCCCCATATCCTATATTTCTTGAAAAAGCAAAAATTTACATCAAAAACCTGTAAAAACCTGTCAAATACAAATATAAACAGCGATAAAAGCCATTAACCGTCCTCTAACATGGCCAAAAAAACTAACAAACTACAGTGTTTCGAAGCCCAATCGAAACTCAGATTCCCAATCCCAATCATAGACAGTGCAATGAAAATATGAGTATTCGTAGAGTCATAATACATAGTAGGAAATGAAATAGAATGAAATGTAGAGTGATTGTTCTAATAGAATGAATAGGAGAAAATGAGTACGATCTATACATACAAGAATAATACAAGGAAATAAGAAGCTACATACAAAAAGAAAATCTATCTGTCGTCCACTACTCCTGCTGCTGATGTGTGGCCCTGCTCCCTCGTCCTCGGCCTCTACCCCGCCTCACGTATGTCCTCGGGAATGGGGTACGCTGATGATGAGGATGCGGTGAATATGGGCCAGTCTCTGTAACTAGAGCGGGCTCCTCTCCCGTAGCAGCACTATACTGGTGGAATGAGACAGGGTCTGGCTCGACCTGTGTAAGGCCCTCCCCCATATCATGAGATGGCGATGGTCGCCTCTTCTGTGGAGCCCGGGGAGTGTGGAAGTCACTGGATGACGGGTCTGGCATGGGGGTGTCCCCCATATCGTAAGAAGTGGATGACGGCCCAGCCCCATCATGAATGACCTGGGAAGGACCAGACTCATCGAATGGAGGTAGGTCGGACGGCTCAGGCTCATCTCTGATCTGTATACCTGGAGCCCGAGCTCGCCCCCGACCCCGTCCCCTTCCCCTCCCACGCCTCTCTCTAGGAGGATGTCGTCTCTGTAGGGTATGAGGCTGTGGGTCACCCTGTGCTGCTGCTGCTGGTGGAGCTAGTGGTACTGAATCATTAAAGTTCAACCCTATAAACTCATCCACTACACGACAGACATCTCGTGCAGTGGATGCAGTGAGCTCTGGGGGCATGTCAGGGACGATAGAAATGAAATCAGCCTGCGAGTAATAGCAAATATTTATATCAGTGAATATCTTATAAGTCAGTACAAGTATATATAAAGCATACAGAGACAGCGACCGTACCATGTATCGCATGATAGCTCCCGTGCGACCGATCCAGCGTCAGGTGATGGCATGATACCACTGGAAGTAATCGTCAGATGTCCCAGCCGGCAAATCTGGCATCTGTACAATGCATCACGCTGAGCATCCCACTCAGCAATCCATCTGGCGTGCTGGACTGCCAGTTCCACTCGGAACGTCCCATCATGTCAATCTCATGGAGGGGTCTCATATCAGCAGGGGGGGGCTGGTATCTCTGGAAGCCACTAAACTGTCTGAGCACTCTGTCCGGATAGTAGTGCTCGACAAGGTAGAACGCATACCAATGGCACCCGGGCACGCCATACGTCGTTGCCTACCAGGCAGTACGGTGGCAGGGCGGGCAGGATGGAGCTGTATGGGTCCCACACCACCTGATGAAGTAGCAAAAGTGATGTACTGCATAAGAAAATGATCGTACAATAGCAATTTAAGAGTAATGGCAATGGAAATCAAAATTGATCTATCGCATACCTGATGTGCATCTATCGATCAAAGGAGGCGCGGTACTCAATCAATAGGTGGGTCGACACAGGGTGACGTCGAAAGTCGCACCCCAATGACTGATGAGTGGGCGGCCTGCGGTAACAGAGGTGAGCAGTCGCCGTACCGGGGCAATGTGGGGGAAGTGCTCCCATGCCCATATCTGCAGGACAACTAGTGGTCCTGCCATGTCCCCCGTGTCGACGTCGGAAGCCAGGCATAGCTGCCTGTACAGCCAAGCCAAACAGGCTGCTCCCCATGCGTGCTGCCCTGCTCGCTCGAAATCTCGGAGCAGCTGGAGGTACATAAGATGACGTAGTTGGAGGATTTGTCTGCGACAATAAATCCCCCAAGCAGCAGTAGAATGTATGCCCTAGCATGACGTGGATCATCACGTCATCAGCAAACTCAGGTAGGTCGTGAAGTGGCTATCCAACCACGACATCTTCAGCCGACCTCCATCCATGTCGACGCCGGGGACTGGCCGAACTCCTAATAGCTCCTCACACAAATCTGGCCAATCCATGCGAGCCGTGCAGTAACGGCCAATCCATCCACAGGGAGGCCCGTCAGGATAGCAACGTCCTGTAGTGTCACAGTCCACTCTCCCGTGGTCATGTGGAACGTGTGCGTCTCTGGGCGCCATCGCTCGACCAAAGCAGTAATCAGATGCCAATCCAGCTGAATGAAGGCATCTGAGCCGCCCCTATGAACCCTGCCTGGGACAGGAATGGCACCATGCGCTCGTCCACGTCTGTAGGTATACCAGCAGGTCGCCTGAGCCTGGCCTCTCTCGCCGACAATGTAGTACCTCATGCTCCTACAACAAAGTGAACATATTTATTAAAATCATAAACACCGCATCAAACAAAACTGGAATCACTAAAATAGATAAATGAACTGACCTGCCCATCCCAGGCTAGAGTGGACCTATGTACAGGCTGCTGCGTCAGTAATGAACTATCGATCGGTCCGGGATCCATCTGCGAAGAAATAATAAGGAGATATTGTTATTGACAACAAATATGGATTATAAACAAGCACAACAAACATAACGTCAGTCATGACTCAATAATACAGTGTGTAGAACATATGGAAATAAAGAATTACCACCACAACTCGACCGCCCCGTTTGTACACTACCCATCGATCCCCCGTTTGGACAACTCCTTCTGTTGTGGCCTTGCTGCCCACAACAATCGCATGCGTAACCTCGAGGGCCCTCTCATCATCGGTCACTGGAATAATATCATAACGTAGCATCCTATCTCCAATAGCTACCCTATGATATAGCTCCACCCGATGTGTACACCTATTTACCTTTTGTCTATTGCAAGTAATCTCCACTATCTGCTCATATGTTGAATTCCTACTGATACTGACCATAGCAACCGACCGCTTATCATAACAAAAACCATCTTCCTCTTGTACAATATTACCATGAGCATACAGTATGAATTTTGCCTTATCCATTTCCTCAACAATCCTGTCATCTCATCAAAATTAGCTTCAATGCATTAAATTCGCAAAATCACACTTATGAGTTTCATTCCTCAAAATTTCATCTAATTCCAAATGCTACACACTTATGAGTTTCATTCCTCATAAAATTTCATCTAATTCCAAATGCTACATTTCCAAAGTTCTATTTTTTTTCCTAAGGAACACTGATTTCCTACAAACATTATCTTTTTTCACCGCAAATTTCCATGCTAAACCAACACTACAGTACCGAATACACCCCTTTCATGACATAACAAGTTATTTTTTAATTTTATTCCAACTACATTTCCTAAAATAATTATCCAACAACTACTAATATATATTTTTTTTCCTAGAATTTACATATATATATATATATATCCAGATTATTAGAAAAATTTCTCCCGTATTGGAATCGCACACAACAATACCCGTTGACGACATTACAAGTTATTTTTAATTATTTTCCCACCTGCACTTCCTAAAATAATTATCCAACAACTAATCACAGCATTAATTTTTTTTCCCAACAATTACATATATATGTTACACGTATGTATCTATCTATATAACATACACTAATCAGATAAAATCCTTCCACGTCCTACTTACACAATAAAATGATTCTAACAGCACATGTCAACAATGTAGCAATATTCATTAACAAAAAAAATCAAAATCATGAAAATCTCACTCAAAATACCCGGCGGATTTCAACGATTTCTCTCGCGTATCGCTCCTCCAACCCACAAATTGCAATGCAAACACCGTCTGGGGTCTCTGAGATTGCCCAATCACAAAAAAAATGCAACAAACAGTCGAGAGTCAAAGATGGGCGATTGGGAGAATTCCTAAATTAGGTTTTGTTCGAATTTGAATTGGGGAGAAATGGGGGAAAGAAGACGCGCGGCGGAGTTTAAACGCGCAAACCTCGTCTCTTGAAGAGACGAGGCCGTGTTGCCTATTTCTGGGATTAATTTCGTCCCAGTGGTATTTCGTAATTTTTTTTATTTTAATAATATTTTTTTCCTTTTCCCATATGAATTTATCTAACTCAATGTTATATCGAATAATATTAATTATAGAATTTTTTATAAACAAAATAATAAAATATTTATAAAAATAAAATTGAAATATTAATTTCATTCATTTTAATGAAATACAATGTAAAAAACTAAAACCTTTCGACTTTTGAACTTTTAAATAAATAAAAACTATTTAATTAAGCCTACATATACACACACACACAATATTTTTTTCATTTATCAATAACGCTATTAAAAAATAAAAACACAAATCCCAATATAACATTGCAAAATGTTCCAATTATTATTTTAATTTTTTTGTTTATTTTTCCTTATTTCATAACACAAAATAAATTGCTACGTTGCTTAATGACGAAAATGGCCGTCGTCCCTGTCCTTGAAGCACGCTTGGCATTCGCTATAAATTATTCGTTCATTCAATACCCGGTAGCAGTAGCGCGAATGATAATGGGTTTTGCTCCCGAAGAGTTTATGACAGTTGTCCCTCCCTGGTCAGCAGCGAAACCCATTTCCCATTCCACGGCTTCAGGCTTCAGCCTGAGATAATAATGCTACTTAAAATGTTAATAACAATGATAATAATAATAATAAGTACTAGTAGTAGTAGTGTTAATGTCATTTTTGGTACCTGAACTGAACTTACCGATGCTGCCGCTGCGGAAACGAACCAACGAATAAAGACGCAAAGGAAAAGTGGGCAAGTGAACGAAAGAGGCGTTGATGATATTGTTAGAGAAATAGCCAAGAAGATGAAAAAGATCAGGCTACAAGAACCGTCCGTATCTTGGCGTGGCGTTTCTTTGATTAAGTATCGCAGCCATGGCGGGTTCCTTTTATTTGTCTGATTCTACACAAATCTGAGCCTCATGTTTTTGTTTTGCATGCTTTTATTTTGGGTAAAAAAATCCAAGCTTTTTTTCCTTTTCAATTCACTCTGGAGGACAAATTTGAGCTTTCAATCTTGGTATCGTGGCTTTCTGGCTTTGCATTATTATATTGGAAACCATAATGTGAAACAGTTTAGTGGTTGTAGCAAAGATTGTTCCTTTTTCCACCTGACTTGTTTAAAACCAAATTCAGAGAAGTTTTATAGCTATAGATGATGATATTAGTAATAGTTTTAACTGTGAAAAGGTGTAATTTGTTGTCTCGATCATGATGATATTAATTATGTATCATTTTGTTTATTTTGCCTTTGTAATCCTTTGGACAACAATGTCTACCTTCTTGGGGACTGGGGTCATCCATTTGTTGTGCAATATTTATGCAATTATGAATAGATTTAGACCATTATCTAGATTCTTAACACCTACAAAAACCATTATAGGTGAAATGTTATGCCCATGTCAGCTTTTCCATTTTGTTTTACCAATAGGAAGCCATTGGAGCTAATTGGGCTTTGGTTTTCATATGTCGGTATCAGCGTCAAAAGAGTGTCCGGCTGTCTAGAGCTTTTATTTTCTTTGGTTTCATAAGTTTCTGGTTTAACACACACACACACACACCCTTATTTATAATGTTGATCATGTGCTTGCATTCCATGTCTATGCTGCTCATACAGGGAACATATACAGCTTTTGGTGAAGGCCACTTCTTTCTTTATGCTTTTTGCATCTGTGTACTCGATAGGTCTTGGACCCTTGACCTATGATTTAGAGCATGCATATATGGTTCTATGCCTGGGTTTGAATTCTGGACCTCTAGTGCATGAGATAGCCAGATTACAAATGCATCATTTGAACATGAAAGTGGTAAAGAAAGAGGCGATAATGAGTTTTGTTGTAAATATTAGAAAAGGAGAAAGAGAGACAGATGCCAAGAGCTGTCTGTATCATGGTGAAGTGTTGTAATATAGAATTGCAGCCGTGGTGGGTATCTTTGATCTGTCTGGATCTGAACACCAAATCTGAGCCTCAAATGCTTTGATTGAGTTCATTAAATGGTTTCTTGAATTCAAGGTTACGCTTTTGTTTTCTACCATTTTGCTTTGAGATAGGAGACAAAAACCATGTTTGGTGGTGATTTATTGTCAAATGAAATCATAATAAGTCAAAGTCAACAGTATGTAGCCGAGTTTTCTGCTTTATGATTCAATAGAAATTCTGGTGGCACTTGAAGTGTCTATATGGCACTTCTGTAAATTAAGTTAACCCTTTTTTAACTACAAATGTGCCCTTCCTTCTTCTCACTGCCAAATTTTCACCTCTGTCTTGTCACTGTCACATGCCATCTTCTGGCTGTGATTCCTGGTGGCCAATTACCTCCTCGGCTTACAAGGTATACTCGCTTATTTTCCTTTTGTGTGCATGTTGTCTAGAGGTACTATCTTGAATATATAACTATTATCTTTTTGTCTTTTTAGGGGTATATTAATTTTATCTATTCCTAATCAATCATTGTATAGGCATTGCAGGCGTAGCTAACAGGGCCGTATCTTCCATATGTAGTGAATCCTTGGGTTTTTTTTTCTAATAATTGTTAGATTTTGTTAAAGAATGTGCTTTCTGAGTTTGGATCTTCTAAACCAATGTAGATAATTTGAAGGAGACAACCTTCTTTAAGTTTCTATCTCCAGCTATTCTTGGCAGTAGCTGTTAGTGGGATTTAAGATTTAAGGACCTCTCTAGTGTAATGCCCATGTTAAGGAATTTTTTCAAAAGTTGAAATGAATGTTTTGCATTTAAATTTGATAAGGAGAACTTGAACAACCAATGTATTTTTTTTTTTTTGGCCAATAAACAACCAATGCATTGCAATGCCAAATTTGCAAAATTCTCTGTATGATGATGCTTGAAACCATGCTTAGGATTGGCTTTTCCTTTTTCTTTTGTTTTTTTTTGTTAACAGAAAATATTGGTGAAAAATAATTCTATATTCTTCATATATGATTGTACATACATACACTTATATATACACTGAACATATGACTCTTGGTATATCCTACCTACTACAATATTAACTATATTACATTGGAAACATAATATTCCCACACTCCCCCTCAAGCTGAGGCATAGATATCTATCATGCCCAGCTTGTTACATAAATATCTAACTCGACTCCCATTCATGCTTTTGTGAAAAGATCTCCAAGTTGTTCTCCAGTCTTCACATAACCTGTAGAAATTAAGTTTTGTTGTATCTTTTCACGAACAAAGTGGCAATCAATTTCAATATGTTTGGTTCTTTCATGGAATACCGGATTGGATGCAATATGAAGAGCAGCTTGGTTATCACACCAAAGTTTTGCTGGTAAAGGAACCTTAAATCCAATTTCAGCCAAAATTTGATATATCCATGTCACCTCACATGTAATTGAGCCATAGCTCTGTATTCTGATTCTGCACTAGATCTTGATACAACATTTTGCTTCTTGCTCTTCCATGAAATCAAATTTCCCCCCAAGAAAACACAGTAGCCTGTAATGGATTTTCTATCTTCCTTGGAACCACCCCAATCAGCATCAGAAAAACATTCTATACAAGAATGACCATGATTTTGATATAATATACCTTGTCCAGGAGCATTTTTCAAATAGCACAAGATCTGTTCTACAGCAGTCCAATGATGAATTGTTGGAGAAGACATGAACTGACTCACAATACTGACAGAATACGCAATATCAGGACGAGTTACTGTGAGATAATTTAGCTTCCCAACTAACCTCCTGTATCTTCCAGGATCTTCAAATAATTCCCCATCTCTAGTGAGCTGTATATTAGGTGTCATTGGGGTGTTACATGGTTTTGCTCCTAGCTTTCCTGTTTCAGATAACAGGTCAAGTACATACTTTCTTTGAGACAAGAAAATACCTTTCTTATTCCTCATTACTTCAATACCCAGAAAATACTTCAATGACCCTAAGTCCTTTGTCTGAAATTGGCTATGAAGAGATTCTTTCAAAGAGTATATTCCTTTTTCATCATCTCCAGTAATAATTATATCATCTACATAAACAACAAGAAGAATAATCCCACATGAAGAATTTTTATAAAACACCGAGTGATCAAACTTACTTTTGATCATCCCGAACTTTTCAACTGCTTGACTAAACTTCCCGAACCATGCACGAGGACTTTGCTTTAAACCGTATAACGATTTATGAAGGCGACAAACTTTTCCTTTCTCCCCCTGAGCAACAAACCCAGGTGGTTGCTCGATATAGACTTCCTCCTGAAGATCGCCATGTAAAAAGGCATTTTTAATATCCAATTGGTGTAAAGGCCAATCATTAGTAGCAGCCAATGAGATAAATAGTCGAACAGATGTTAATTTAGCTACTGGAGAGAAAGTGTCAGAATAGTCTATGCCATAGGTTTGAGCATAACCCTTAGCCACAAGACGAGCTTTAAGACGAGCAATAGATCCATCTGGATTGACCTTAATGGCAAATACCCATTTGCAACCAATAGCCTTTTTACCTGCAGGCAAGCTTACCAAATCCCATGTACCATTTGCTTCTAAAGCATTAATCTCATCTATCATTGCAGTATACCAACCAGGATGGGATAAAGCCTCGTGAAGAGTACGAGGAGTGGATGCATTATCAAGAGAAGCAACAAAGTAAGATGACGAAGATGATAGATGGTCATATGACACAAAGGAAGAGATAGGGTAAGTACATTGTCTTTTACCTTTACGATGAGCTATTGGAAGATCAAGATCACTTGAGGTTGGATCTGTTGAAGAAGAAGAGATTGGTGCAGGACATGAAGTTGGTGGTGCTCGTCTTCGAGAATACACATGGTGAATTGGAGGCCGTGAGGTTGACAGTAGTGGAGGTGGTGTAGTATCTGAAGACCTATATGAAATCTCATATAGTAATATATTGTCCTCCTCCTCTTGTTGTGAGGGCTCAAGGGATGAAAAGAATGGAGTGTTTTCTGCAAAAGCAACATCAATTGACACAAGATACTTATCAAGTTGAGGACAGAAGCATCGGTACCCCTTTTGAACCCGTGAATATCCCAAAAGACACATTTAAGAGATTTAGGATCAAGTTTTGTGACTTGTGGACGAATATCACGAACAAAACATGTACTACCAAATATCCTAGGTTCAATAGGAAATAATGGCTTGGTAGGAAACAATACTGTATAAGGAATTTCTCCCTTGAGAACAGATGAAGGAAGACGATTAATCAAAAAACAGGCAGTGGAGACTGCATCAGCCCAAAACTGTTTAGGTACTTTCATTTGAAATAAAAGAGCTCTGGCAGTCTCAAGAAGATGTCTATTTTTTCTTTCAGCCACTCCATTTTGAGAAGGAGTATCGACACAAGAAGATTGATGAAGAATTCCATTTTGAAGCATGAATGTCTGAAATGAATGAGAAAGATATTCCTTGGCATTATCACTTCTTAATGTACGCACAGAGACATTAAAATGCGTTTTGATTTCAGCACAGAAAGCGGAAAAATGAGAAAACACTTCTGAACGATTTTTCATAAGATAAAGCCAAGTCATGCGAGAATAATCATCCACAAAAGTAACAAAATAACGAAAACCTGTCTTAGAGACAACGGGACATGGTCCCCATACATCTGAATGAACTAATTCAAAGGGTTGACTAGCTCTTTTATCGATTCTAGACAAACTTGACAAACGATGATGTTTAGCAAAATGACACGATTCACAATCTAAATTAGAAATTTGAGAAAAGTGAGGATAAAGTTTCTTCAACAAAGATAAAGAAGGGTGTCCAAGACGACAGTGAGCTTCAAAAGGTGTTAAGACGCTTGAGCATGCAACAGATCTTGGTACTTGTGTATCCAATATATAGAGACCCCCTGATTCATGTCCTCTACCAATAATCTTCTTCGTCATGAGATCCTGAAATAGACAATGATCAGGGTAAAATGAGATACAACAATTCATTGTTCGAGTAATTTGACTTACTGATAGTAAGTTAAACGAAAATTGAGGTAAACTTAACACTGAAGATAAGGAAATGAAAGAAGTGGGATTAATTGTGCCAGATCCAAGAACATGTGATTTGGAGCCATCTGCAAGAGTAACATTCATAGGAGATGTATATGGTTGGTACATGGAGAAGAGATTTGGGTTACCTGTCATATGATCTGTAGCACCAGAATCGATGACCCACTTGGATGATGAGGAAAGAAGACACTGAGTTGGTTTACCTGTTTCAGCACTAGCAGACAAATGATGAGATGAAGCTTTCAAAGCTTCTTGATACTGGGAAAATTTTGCAAACTCATCAGCGGAAACTGTAATTGTCTGCTCAGAACTTGGAACAACCTTGGTGGAAGCAATATGTGCTGATGGTCTCTTCTGAGTACGATTCTGCAACTTCTTGCAAGTACGTTTTGTGTGTCCTGGTTCGTGACAATAATAACACACGACTCCCTTGAATTTTGACTTCGAACATTATCTTCCCATTTCCCACTAGTGAAGGAACGACTATTTTGACCAACAAGAGCACTAGTGGAGTATGATGATGCCACAGGGATATGCTTCTCTGTACGAAGAACCCTAGTAAAAGTCTCTTGAAGAGATGAAATCTCAGAACTAGAGAGAATCTGGGTTTTGACACCATCAAATTCAGGACGAAGACCAGCCAAAAAACTCATTACTGCCATCTGTTCCCGTTGAGTTTGCTGAATTCTTACATCGGGACTAAAAGGTAGTAAGACATTTAACTCCTCATATATCTTCTTAAAGTTCATAAAATAACTGGTAAGAGACTCATCAAGTTGTTCAGCACGATAAAAACCTTTACATACATCATACATACGGGAAATATTTCCTCTTCCTGAATACATAAACTCCAAATAATCCATTAACTCCTTTACATACTCACAATGATCAACCAAAGGTATAATCTCACTATCAATAGAATTTCGTAATTGCAAAAATATCCGAGCATCATCACGTAACCATGCTTGTCTCATATTATCTACTGGAGGATTTGTAGTAAGGTGATCTTCTTTTTCAATACTCCGCAAATATACCCGTACAGTTTTACTCCAAGCAATAAAATTATTTCCATTCAACTTGTGTTCAGTAATCTTGGTAGATACCGGAATCATATCAATTACAGACTTAGTATCTCCGGGATCCATTTTTACCGATATTTATAATACCCAATAGTTATTCAACTATCGTCCAAAAGGAAACAAACCACCACCAATCTGCTCAAAAGAAAAAACACTACTACGAGAAAGAAAACCAAATCAACCAGGAAACCCAACCAACTAGTGGAATCAACCAAGGAGCAGAAAACCAAATCAGCAAGAAAAATAATCCAACCACGGCAACAACGGTGAATATTTTTTTTTTTTCAAACAACTTCGAATAAGAATGAATAAGGCTACCCAATCATCAAACAAGGTGGAATCAACCTTACAAAGACGTTCCGACGCTTCCAGACGACGGAAGAGGCCTCCACGCGCCGCCACGCGCTGGAAGCCGAAACCTTTAAGAGGCGCGTGAGACCCACGCGCTGATCGCCTGGTCGCCGGACTTCGTGGGGACGTCGATCGGTGGGTTCTCCTCCGTCTGAGGCCGGCGGTGACAAAAAACCACCACGCTCACAGTCACTCAAGGAGTCCTTACGCACAAAGAAGACCAGAAAAAAAAAAACTCCGTTGCTCACTGGGCAACGAAAAAAAAAATCTAGGACTCTAATGGCTCTGATACCATGTTAACAGAAAATATTTGTGAAAAATAATTCTATATTCTTCATATATGATTGTACATACATACACTTATATATACACTGAACATATGACTCTTGGTATATCTTACCTACTACAATATTAACTATATTACATTGGAAACATAATATTCCAACATTTTTCTTGTGCAGTTCTATATTAAGACATGCACATTTTCCTGTCTACTTTTGGCAAGACTTCTGGCTTAGTTGCTGTTTTCCTTTCCCTACTGATTGGATCTACTGATTCTTAAAAAAATTATTGATGTAATGTTGTGCTGTTTAGTAAAACAATTGTAACCACACAAAGTTGGTAGTGCTTTTATAATTAGCAAAGGTTTGAAAGGATGTCATTATAAATATCTCTTATTCATTTTATACATGTATATAGGAAGCAACTTAGAGAACCAATAACAACATTCAAGTCTCTTATTCGCAGTAGGCTAGGGGTTTGTAATATGGATCATTTTGGCTGTATCACCAACTATTTGAAATTGACCCTCTGAACACATTAACAAAATCATTGATTTGCTGCTGAATGGCAGAAAAGGCATATGTCCTTGTCTTTTGAGCCCTTATTTCAACCTGATATTTGCTATTCAGTGGCTGATAAGGAGACTAGAATGATGGTTCAGACCCTCTTTATACTGAGTAGTGTGAATCGAGATGGGTTTTGTTTCCAGAGAGTCCTCAATGATGACCTTATTGAGCTTGTCTTGAGCTAGCCTGCAGCAAATTTTTTTTTTTCCATTGATTACCAAAATAAAATGTAAATTCCTTTTCCTTTTTACCACTATGGTCAGTGTGCTTTCATGAAACAAATCCACCCTAGCACTAGGATTGACAGCTGCTTAATGGAGAAAAAGAGAAACGAGCTCTCTCGTCATCATCACCCTCACTACTGCTCAAAATCTACCGCCTCTTTGCAGACTAACTAAGAAAATTTGGTAAGTAGAAGATAGAGGCTATGATATTTGGTAGGAGAGATATTGATGAAATTAGAAAGTATTTGAGAAGTATATTTCATATATAATTTGTACAAGAATACATCTATTTATACAAAAAATTTGTGACTACTGATCTACCTTGCCTACCATACTATTAATTGTGACTATTGGTTTTCCTTACCTACCATACTATTAATTGTGACTATTGGTCTACCTTACCTACCATACTATTAATTACATTGTTAATATAATACTAATAATATTACACGTATATCAACACTCACCCTCAAGTTGGAGCATAGATATCACACATGCCCAACTTGCAAACTAAAGTATGATAGGTCCTGTGACACAACCCTTTAGTAAATACATCAGCCAGCTGCTTATCAGATGTCACATGATGTAAATTCAAGGCACCATTATTCAATTTTTCTTTGATGAAGTGTCGATCAATCTCTATGTGCTTGGTTCTATCATGTTGAACTGGATTTTGTGCTATATTAATAGCAGCTTTATTGTCACAATACAAGGACAGTGTATCTTTCTGATAGACTTAATTCTTCTAATATCTTCTATACCCACAGAAGCTCACAAACCCCTTGAGCCATAGCTCTGTATTCTGCTTCAGCACTTGATCGAGCAACTACATTTTGTTTCTTACTCCTCCATGTTACTAGATTTCCTCCTACAAAAGTACAGTAGCCAGTGGTGGATCTTCTATCACTTAGAGATCCAGCCAATCTGCATCTGTAAAGCATTCTATCTGAAGGTGACCATGTTTGGCAAATAGTAGTCCTTTTCCGGGAGCAGACTTCAAATATCTCAAGATGCGAAATACTGCTTGCATGTGTGATTCTCGTGGATCATGCATAAATTGACTCACTAGACTGACTGCATATACAATGTCGGGTCTAGTATGAGAGAGATATATCAGTCTTCCTACCAATCTCTGATATCTCCCTAAAAACTGCATCACCAATTCCAACTTGTAGCTTATGGTTGTTTTCAATAGGAGATTCAGCTGCTTACAACCTAACATGCCAGTTTCTTCCAGGAGATCCAGAATATATTTTCTCTGAGAAATGAAGATACCTTTCTTTGATCTGGCAACTTCAATTCCTAAGAAATATTGCAGTTTTCCCAGATCCTTGATTTCAAATTCCTGGGCCAAAAGTTTCTTCATCGAGCTATCTCCTTTTCATCATCTCCTGTCATACTATATCATCAACATAAACTATGAGAATAGTAATTTTACCTTGTTATGTTTAATAAATAGAGTATGATCTGCATTGCTCTGTTGATAGCCGAAAGAAGTCATAGCTTTGCTGAATCGTTGAACCATGCTCTAGGAGATTGCTTTAATCCATATAATGTCTTTTTCAGTCTGCATACTTTCCCATGTGTTGTTTCAGTATCAAATCCAGGCGGGATCTCCATATACACTTCTTCTTCTAAATCTCCATGTAGAAAGGCATTTTTCATATCAAACTGCTGTAAATCCCAATCAATTGGCTGCACATGATAACAAGATTCTGATTGTGTTCATTTTGATACTGGAGCAAAAGTTTCCTGGTAGTCTACCCCATAGGTTTGAGTGAATCCTTTAGCCACCAATCTAGCTTTGAACCTATCAATTGATCCATCAGCTTTGTGTTTTACAGTAAACACCCATTTGCAGCTACCAGTTTCTTTCCAGGTGGAGAGGTAACAAGCTCCAAGTCTCATTCTTAGTCAAGGCTTTCATTTCTTCAATCATTGCTCCCTTCCATTTTGGATCATTGAGTGCTTCCTTCCAATCCTGTGGAATAGACACAGACGAAATGGACAAGCAAAACCTCTATAGGTAGGAGATAAAGAATCATAGGAAACAAAATTAGAAATGGGATGTTTAGTACAGGCTCTAACACCTTTTCTTTGAGAAATAGTTTATCTAAATCATCAAAAACAACTCACCAGAAGAGGATGATTCTTGGCAGCAGAGAGTAGGTTGCTACGATGACTTCTTCTGTTGTGTCTTTGTTTCTCCTTGAGTACCTCTTCAAATCAGGTTTATCCAAACGTCCAATTTTCTCCCCCTGGATTATAGTCTCCTTCTGATCATCACTTGTTCTTGGGGTAAGATCAATGAGGGTCACAGTACTAGGTATCATCTCTTCCTTTGCATTATTCTCCCCCTGAAGAGATGATGGAGTTGGATTGTAGTAAGGTTCAGTTTCTCTGAAAGTAACATCCATACTCACAAAATACTTCCTAGATGGAGGGTGGTAGCATCTGTAACCTTTTTGTGTCGGCGAGTACCCAATAAACACACACTTAAGGGCTCTTGGATCTAGTTTCCCAGCATCCTTAGTATGAACAAAACAAACACATCCAAAAACCTTTGGAGGGACAGTGTATGTGTTATGTCCTGTTAAGATTTCTAAAGGACTCTTGTAGTTAAGGACTCTAAGAGGCATTCGGTTGATCAGATATGCAGCAACTAGAATTGCATTTCCCCAGTAAGGCTTAGGAAGATTCATGGTAAACATAAGAGATCTAGCAACTTCCAAAAGATGCCGATTCTTCCTCTCAGCTACCCCATTCTGTGCACTTGTATAGGGACAACTAGTTTGATGAATTATCCCATGTGACCTTAAATAAGAATCAAATCTTTCATTCATGTATTCAGTGCCATTATCAGTCCTAAGAATTTTTATTTTAGCATCAAATTGGGTGCAAACCATCTTATGAAAAGACTGAAAGCAAGAAAACACATCACTCTTAGCCTTAAGTAAATAGACCCAAGTCATCCTGGTGCAACAATCAATAAAAGTGACAAACCATCGATTACCAGACAAGGAAGTAGTCTGAGTAGGACCCCAAACATCAGAATGAATAGTCATGAAAGGAAACTGGCTTTTATTATTAATCAAAGGATAAGAGTTTCGAGAATGTTTTGCATATTCGCAAGGATCACAAACTAATGAATCAAACTGAGTCTTTGAAAACAAACTAGGAAATAATTTACTTAACACAAAAAAGGAGGGATGTCCCAAACGCCTATGCCATTGCAAGATTTCTTGATTAACATCTTTATTTTCCCCATAAAAAACCTGTTGGAGACTAGATCCTTGACTTTCATCCAACATATATAAGCCATCGTGCAATCTACCACTGCCAATCCTCTTCCCTGTTTGAAGATCCTGAAAGACACAATGATCAGGAAAAAACTCAATTTTACAGTTGAGATTTTTTGTAAGTGTACTGACAGATAACAGATTGACAGGAAATTGAGGGACATGAAGCACAGAGGATAGTTTGATATGAGGAGTACAGAAAACAGAACCTGTTCCAGAAACTGGGTAAAAGAGCCATTGGCTATTCGGACATTGTCCTTAGTTAAACATGGTGAGTATTCAAGAAGATTTTTTGAGGAGCCCGTCATGTGTCTATTCGCACCAGAATCAATAATCCAATGATTAGTATCAAGGGTAGCAGAAAAAGCATTACCTGACTGCACAAAGTTGGATTTGGCACCGGAGGAAGATTCTTTATGAGACATCATACGCTTGAGATACTGAATCTCATCAGGAGAAAAAAGTCAGAGGGAGTCATCTCAGGAGTTGTTATAGTTTCAGACAAATTTGCCCGAGTAGAATTAACTCGTTTGCCTCCACGACCTCTCATTGGGCGTCCATGTAACTTCCAGCAAGTCTCTTTAGTATGACGTGGTTTCCACAATAATCACATCGTACATGATCCTTATTAGAACTTTGGTCTTTAACTGCTCAGATGAATCACTAGCTGCTACCAAACCAGATTTTTCAACTTGTGGAATATAGAGCATGGTATTGCGTCTGCTCTCTTCCTGCTGAACATAGGAGTATGCTTCCTCAAGAGAAGGAAAGGGGTCTTACCCAGACATGAACTCTAATCTGATCAAATTCATTGTTCAATCCGGCCAAGAAATCATAGACCCTTTCTTTTGCAAGTAGTTTCTGAAATTTGACTGCATCTCCAGTGCAATCAGCCTGAAAATCTTGATAATAGTCAAGCTCTTGCCACAAGCCATTCAACTCAGAAAAATACTGCGAGATTGTCATCTCTCCTTGCTTCAAACCATGAACTTTGTTTCGAATCTCATAAATCTGGGCATCATTTCCCACTTGTGAATAGGTGAGAGTAACAGCATTCCATATTTTTGCTGCTGTGTCAAGCAATAAGTATGTCCTTGAAATTTGGGGCTGCATGGAATTGATAAGCCATGACATTACCAGCGAATTTTCAGAATCCCACTGGTTGAATGTTGGATCAGTTGTTGCTGGTTTGACTTTAGTACCGGTAATATAATCCTGCATTCCTCTAGCTTTGATAAACAATAAACAAGACCGTGACCAGGCAAGATAATTATTTCCATCAAGCTTGATAGGACTAATTTGCAGTGAAGGATTATCAGTACTAATAGCTACAATTTTCTTGTCACTTTCCATATTGAAAGAAAAGGAGATACCAGAACAATCCAAAAATAGATCGCGTTGGAATAGTGCACGTCGGAACAGTAGTCGTCGGAACAGTAGTCGTATCGGCGGAAAAACGGCGGGAAAAGGCCGGATTTGGGCTGTCGAGCCGAACGCCACTCGTCGGAGGTGGCTCGGACCTCCCACGCGCCCTCACGCGCCGGCACGTGAGGAATTCCGTGGAAGAACAATCGGCGCGTGGGCCCACGTGCGGCTTCCAACGGCGGTCGGACTTCTGGGATCGGCCGATCGGGGGACGCTCCTCCTCGTTGTAGCGGCGGTGACAAAAAATTAGAGGGAGGAAACTCGACCTCTTTTGAAAAAAAAGAATGAACAAAAAACGAAAAAGAAAAAAACTAAAACCTATGCTGCGGAGGGAGGAAAACTCACCTCAAATGGCAGCGAGGCTCTGATACCATGATGAAATTAGAAAGTATTTGAGAAGTATATTTCATATATAATTTGTACAAGAATACATCTATTTATACAAAAAATTTGTGACTACTGATCTACCTTGCCTACCATACTATTAATTGTGACTATTGGTTTTCCTTACCTACCATACTATCAATTGTGACTATTGGTCTACTTTACCTACCATATTATTAATTACATTGTTAATATAATACTAATAATATTACACGTATATCAACAGATATCAAAGAAAGGAGATCTGGATCCAAAAACTTTTCTCTAAAGGCTTGGTGATTCCTAATAGACCCAGCCATGATGGGGTTTCTGTTATAGGATCGGTTCGACTTTCTTCCTTTTCCGCCTATCTTGATAATATAACTTGGGCTTGTTAGAGAGAACCCAACGATCTCTTAAGAAAATTGAAATTTCTGGAAAACAAGTCTGTCTTTCCTTTTCCTTTCTTCTGTTAATTATACTGCACGAAAGCAGTTACAAGACAGTTATTTCTCTATTTTCTCTTTCTATTATTACATGACACCTATACCCAACATATTCTCCTATCGTGCCACTTGGCTTACTGTCCTACGCATACCTAGCAGTTACAACGACAACCAGACAGCAATTAAATAATTAAAACAACACACAAACAATAAATAGAATAACAGACATAACACACAAACATCACACATAGCATCTGTCCTAAATCAGCTTCCTTCTTTCCTTTTCTGCCTCCTCTCATACACATGCTTGAAAGGCGTGATTCCTTGGCTGATAACATTACTCTCCCCCTTAAGACAGCGCATGACCTCATGTGTGAAGTCGGGGTAAGCTTGAACCATGTGCTGTGCTGATTCCCACGAAGTAATTTTAGAATGAATCTGAAAAGGGCCAAAAAATTTTGGTGCAAGTTTCTGGTTGCGCCTTTGGGCTACAGTCAATTGTCGATATGGTTGTAGTTTGAGAAGTACCCAATCCCCCTCTTGGAATTGAACCTCACGGTGCTTTTTATCGTATTGAACTTTCATCCTATCCTGCGCTTGCAGTTGCTTGAGCCGTAGGTCTTTCCACATGAGATCCTTGTTAAACAATTCTCTTTCCACAGCCTCCAGACGTGATCTGCCTAAACAATAATCAATTAATTTTGGAGGAGCTCTCCCATATACAATCTCAAAGGGTGTAGCTTTGAGAGCGGTATGAAAGCTAGTATTATAACAATACTCAGCCCAAGCTAGCCAATCTACCCATTTCTTTGGTTGATCACTAGTGAAACATCGTAAATACATTTCAATAGTACGGTTAACCACTTCGGTTTGGCCATCACTTTGGGGATGATAGGCCGAAGAGAAATGCAATTGTGTACCACACAAGTGGAATATCTCCTTCCAAAAAGCACTTGTAAAAGTGACGTCCCTGTCACTTACTATAGATTCGGGGATCGCATGCAACTTAACAATAGTATCAAAGAAAAGTTTTGCCACGGACACAGCAGTATAAGGGTGCCTAAGAGGAATAAAGTGGGCGTATTTAGAGAATCGGTCCACTATAACCAATAAAACTGATTTACCATGAGAAAGTGGTAATCCATCAATGAAGTCCATAGAAATATCTGACCATATTTGATAGGGAATGTTGAGAGGTTGAAGTAACCTTGTAGGTAGAAGATGTTGAACCTTGAGTTTTTGGCAAACAAAACAGGACCGCACAAAATCTTGCACCTGTTGCTTCATTCCCGACCAAAAAAAATCATGAGATATCCTATATAATGTTTTTTGATAGCCTTCGTGATTAGAGGAATGGATAGCATCAATAATGGTGGAACAAAGGCTAGAGTTACCCTCCACATACACTCTGTTTTGAAAAAATATCAGGTCATCCTTAACGATCCACTTTGCTCCTTTGTTGCCCTTCTCGACCTCCATTTTTAACTGCTGTAAGGTAGATGATTCCCTGATTTCATCCCTTATCAGATCGAAAAGATGTAAAGTGGGAACAAAAATGGCACAATAACTTGCTTGATCCTCAATTCTACGAGAGAGGGCATCAGCGACCAAATTTTCACGTCCCGCTCCATACTCAATACTGAAATCAAAGCCCAATAGCTTGCTAATCCAATTTTGTTGAGGAGACGTAGTAACCCTCTGCTCCAACAAGAATTTGAGGCTATAATGATCTGTTTTCACAATGAACTGTCTTCCCCAAAGATAAGATCGCCAATGGCGCACAGCCTTAACTAATCCAATTAATTCCTTTCATAGGCTGTTAGTTTCATGTGTTGTTGTGCAAACGGTCTATTGAAGAAAGAAATTGGTTTACCATCTTGTTGCAGGATAGTGCCAATTCCCTTTCCTGATGCATCACACTCCACAATAAAATCCAATGAAAAATTGGGTAAGACCAAAACAGGTGTTGCTGTCATAGCCTCCTTCAATTTATCAAATGCTGCCTCCGCTTCTATTGTCCAAACAAAATTGTTTTTGCGGAGCATACTAATTAAGGGTTGTGCAATCTTTCCGTAATCTTTTAACAAATCGACGGTAATAACCGGTTAATCCCAAAAATCCTCTCAATGCCGTGATGGACATCGGTTTGGGCCAATTGACCATTGCTTCCACTTTGGCTGGATCTGCTTGTACTCCAATTTCTGAAATTAGATGACCCAAGTAAGATACCTGTCGTTGTGCAAACATACACTTGGATTTCTTTAGGAAGAGCTGCTGCTTTTGGAGTATTTCAAACACTTTACGAAGGTGCTGCATGTGTTCCACCCATGTCTTGCTATATACTAAGATATCATCAAAGAATACCAAGACAGATTTTCTCAACAAGCCTTTGAAAACCTCATTCATCAAAGCTTGAAATGTTGAGGGAGCATTTGTGAGTCCAAAAGGCATCACAAGAAAAAATATTGCCCATGATGAGTTCGAAAGGCGGTCTTCTCTACATCTTCCTTGTGCATTCGAACTTGATGGTACCCCGAACAAAGATCCACTTTGTGAGTAACAAGCCTCATGTAACTCCTCCAACACTCTTCAATAACTGGAATGGGAAATTTGTCCTTCATTGTATGTCATTAAGGGCTCTATAATCCACACAAAAACGCCATGTTTTGTCCGCCTTGAGAAAGCAAAATTGGTGAAGAATAAGGGGATTGACTAGAGCGAATGATGCCTCTACTCAACACATCATCACACTACTTTTCAATTTCGTCCTTCTGCTGATGTGGATATCGGTAGGGTCGCACAACTACAGGGGAAGTACCAGGTTGTAATCTGATACGATGATCACATGACCTAGAAGGAGGTAATCCTGTTGGCTGCTGGAACAAAGAGTCATATTCTACCAACAACAGCTGTAACTCATTCTGCTGCTCAACCATATTAATGGCAGCCAACAACTGATTCGATTTGTTATTGCTATACCTTCCAAGAGGACAGGAGAATCTTTAATGTGGAATTGCATCTTCATAGCACAAAATTCCCAATTTATACTCCCCAGTGTCATCAACCAATTAACCCCAAGTACCACACCAACTACTCCAAGCGATATAGTGTACAAGTCAACCTGAAATTTGTTCCAGCTATCTTCAGAAGTACGTTCCTGCACATTCCATCACTATAAATATGCTCTCCATTGGCTACCATTACCTTTATTTTTGCCTTTTTCGATACCGTAAGAACAGGTCCTCCACTATATGTGTATCGATAAAGCTGTGTGTACTACCAGAGTCCGCCAAACCAAAACAACACTCTCTGACCGTGGATATCACACCATATAATTTCATGGTGCTGGCCCGTCCGAATCCAACCATAGCATGTAATGACACTCCAACATCTTCCTCAACGGTTTGTAATCCACACTCCTCTTCGGTTTGCTCTACTTCATCTACTGATTCCAACCAAAACAACCTCTTACACTTACGCCTAACTGTATACTTCTCATCACAATTATAACACAATCCTTTACTCCTCCTTTCCTCCATTTCTTTTTGAGTCAGCCTGCGAACAAAAGGAATTTTCTTGTTCGTTAACTCAGGCTCAAACTTTTTCTTAGGAATGTCATTTCTTCATGCAATGCTTGATTGCGTCTCTCGAAGATACGGGCATAATTCACTGCTTGTGTCAGATCTCTCGGACTTTGTATTCCCATATCCAAGGAAATATTTTCTTTCAATCCACTAAGAAACAGTTTCACTTCTTGCTCGGCGATAGAGAAGGTTCCTGGGCTGCTAATTGCACAAATTTACTCCGGTAGGCCTCAACCGTCCATGTTTGTCTTAATTTCGCCAACTCACCCAAAGGATTCAACTGCATTGGTGGCCCAAATTGCTCATTACACAACTCCTTAAATTCCTCCACCTTAAATTTGGGTGATCCTTGTCTATCTTGATGAACCATAATTGCGCTTCGCCCTCCATATGAATAGCCACTAATTCCATCTTGTCCTTTTCGGATGTGTTTTGATGCTTGAAGTAATGCTCGCAGCGATTTATCCACCCAATAGGATCCTCCACGCCATCAAATTTGGGGAAATCTAATCTCGCAAATCTGGGGGCAAATGAACTTCTGTAGCCGTCACCCAGATTTTGTGAACCCCCTTCTGTACGTCCATCTCCGCCACTGGATGTTTCCTCCTGCGTGCCTTTCCCTTCTGGTCTGCCATATTCTTGGACAAAGACGCCAACTGCTGGGAAATCTCCTCAACATGCCCCTATCCCGCTCATACATTTGAAGAAAAGCTTGAAATTTTGCTGCAATTGTTTGATATCGTCCGCCATGGCTGGCTGATACCAAATTGTTACAGGATCGGTTCGACTTTCTTCCTTTCCATCTATTGATAATATAACTTGGGCTCGTTAGAGAGAACCCAACGATCTCTTAAGAAAATTGAAATTTCTGGAAAACAAGTCTGTCTTTCCTTTTCCTTTCTTCTGTTAATTATACTGCACGAAAGCAGTTACAAGACAGTTATTTCCCTATTTTCTCTTTCTATTATTACATGACACCTATACCCAACATATTCTCCTATCGTGCCACTTGGCTTACTGTCCTACGCATACCTAGCAGTTACAACGACAACCAGACAGCAATTAAATAATTAAAACAACACACAAACAATAAATAAAATAACAGACATAACACACAAACATCACACATAGCATCTGTCCTAAATCAGCTTCCTTCTTTCCTTTTCTGCCTCCTCTCATACACATGCTTGAAAGGCGTGATTCCTTGGCTGATAACAGTTTCCTATCAATCGGCTGTACAAGAAATGCTCTTCTGCATGAATAGTAATGGAATTGGAACATTTTTGTGGTTATGAAAACATTATCCCATTTCTATCATCCGATGATTTAAGAATTAAATTTGTGAGATTCTCTGGGCTGATTAAAAATTGTTTTTCACTGTAGGAAAATGTAGAAGCTAAGCTTGTGTCACAGAATTCCTTCTTCTTCTATGAGTTTTGAGGTCCCCTTCCCATTTTTAATTTTCATATCGCGGTTTTGCCTTTCACACATTTTAGTTTTGAAAAAAAAAAAGTGATATTTTGGTCCTCAGCCTTTCCAGTTATGAACACAGGGGTCCTACTACATTGCAGTTTGCTCATGATCATCCTTGTCATACAAATAATTTACTGCTTCTTGGTATAAAGAAAAGAAAAGGCAAAAGATGAGTGAAGTAAAATAAGATGTTGTGATGATTCCATTGGTGATGCAGAGAAGAAGAGAAGGTCGGTCATCAAGAACTGTCTATATTTTGACTTGGCAAACCTTTAGTATTTGTAGCCATGGTTGAGCTCTTATTATTGTCTTGATACAAATCTGAGTCTCAAAAATTTCTCCCCTACCTTGCATGGAGTGTGGTGAGCACAATTATTGTGCAACAAGAATTTTTATGGAAAGATTGAACCGCATTTAAAGTTTGGACTATTCAAAGTTAATATTGGTCAGATCAGATGTTTTGGCTGCTAAAATTGTGCGCCTTTTGTTTTTATTAGACAGTTATCGGAGCTACTTGAGTTTGGCTTTCAGAAATCAGTAATATCGTTGAAGGGTCTGGCTGCCATCCAGGGCTATTGTCATCGTCCTCGTTTGGTAGATTTTGTAAATAATTTGTCACTAACTCCCTTCTGTTTTATTTTATTTTTGTTTTGTTTTATTTTTTAAACAAAAAATTGCTTTTGATGTTGAGTACACAACCTAGTGGGATTAAGGCGATGTTGCTGGTGCTGCTGATATTAATGTATATTATAGGTTTGCGGTCCATCTTCATTATTTTTATACACGGAACAGGTTTATTTTTTATCTTCACCAGATGGCAACATGGGCGGTGATTTCTTATAGTTGTCATTATTTCCTTATAGGCTAGTTGTCACTAGTTCTTGATCACTGGGCTTGTGATTTAGAAAACAGGTACTCTACGGCTAAACTAGATGGCTAGTAATAAAAGAATGGCGTAAATAATGCTGAGTCAGATTCAGCAGCAGCTTCAGAGTGTGAGGATACTGGTGTGATAACCAACACGAGCTCCTAGATGATAAAATGGTAAAAAAAGGGGCAAATGATGAATTTTGCTAGAGATTCTGTGAAAAGGCAAGAAGGAGAAATAGACGTTGAGAACTGTCCTTATCTTTGCACGGCATTGTGTCATAGAATTGCAGCTGTGGCTGGGCTCCTTTAATTTGTCTGATCCAAACAACAAATTTGAGCATACTCTGGTTGAAATCTTTAGGGGTTAATTCTCCAAGGAGACATTTCTCCTCGGTTCTGTTTTCAACTTTGGAATTGTTATAAGAAATGGGAGATGTGCTTCTTGGCAGATTTCAGGTCAAATGAAAACAAAATAATTGAAATAGTTTTCTCAATTCAAGACAAAATGTGTTTTGGGAGTGAAAAAGGTCTGGAGTTGCTTTCTCTGTTCTTTGTTCCAATTGATCATGGCCGCAATGGATTGTTTGCAATTACACTGGTAACTCAACTGAGTTTTCTTTTTCTTTTTTGAACTTTGATTGTCTTGTTAATACTTTAGGTGCTTATTTATTTCTGTGATGAAACTGCTTATTTGTACAAGTTTTTCCCTACCTTCACATTCCTTGAATAAAAATAACGCTGAATTTTACAATATTTCCTACAAGATAGGGAATAATATAACCATATTCCCTTTAATCTTCATTCCCACTGGCAAATATTCATGCCTCTCTTGGTTTGCACTTGCCCATGCTCATGGCTTCTGCATTCGATCTTCTCCATCATGGTCATTCCAGCTGGTCATGCTGATGCTTTCATCAGATTATTCCCTTGTTCGTCGTCCTGTGGGTGCGTACATGTGGGTGCACGTGCACGTGTGTAAATGATATAATTTTGAATTCATAATTATTATTGATGGTTGATCAAACATTGTGATATGAAGGTACTGATAAGAGCATTTTCAACTTTAATTTGCAGTGATGATTCTTTGGCTTCTCTTAGGACAGGTTTAGCATGATTTTTTTTTTTTTTTTTCTCTTTTAGAGAATAGATGTCTGGAGTTTGTGTTTACAACCCAATATATAGTTTCATTGGTTGACAAGTAGGTTTGAGAAAGAGAATCTAATTTAAAATTTTATGTGATTATACTTGATTTTTCATATTTCTGCAATTTAAGGCTTTAGTAGCAGAGAGAAGACTTCATTTTTACTAAAAATGAGATAGAAACCAATATGTAGTTTAGTGTTATTCTTCAAGATTATTACTTGGTGTATAGAGAAACAACTGTGAATAAAGCAGACAAGCATATTTGTTTCCTCTTAAGCACATATCTATTCCACCTTCACCTTGAGACTTTGAAGTGGTTGAGGAACTTCCAAAGTACTCAAAATTATTTTCTGGGAAATGTCATTTTGTATCATGTACATAAGTATTCTGGTGAAGTGATGCTTGAATGTGAATTTATATGTGGTTATTGGAAGCAATAGTTGAGGCAAATCTGATTGCAAATCATTTGTTCTTTGTTTCATCATATTTTGATTACTTTGACATCATATTTTTGTTGTTTTCAAATAGATGTTCGTTAAAAAATAGATATTGATGAGAAACTGATAGTTTGACTCATAAATAAACCAAACAGATGCGATACAAATATGATACAGTTAAGTTATAAATACAAATTTGATATGGATATAATACAAATAAAAATTAGACAGTCCAACAAATCTTTTGATAGATCAATATATTGCTTTGTAAAGTACCATTTTATGTCTTTCATAGATTAATATTCAAATCTGCTGTAATTTATTCTTAACTTGATTAAGTAGTGCGTTTTATCTAATATTAATATATATTCCTTGCTAAGTGTACAGTTGAATTGCAACCATGCGAAGAAGAGGCTTGGGACAGTATGTAGATTTGCTTCCTACATGAGATGGGTGCCCCATTTTTGGATAGTCTAGGCCAAGTTTAGATGATGAAGACATGCTAGATTAAGAAAGTTCTGAAAGATGATCAGAGTGCTCTGGGGACGTGCAGCGTTCGATATTAATGGTGTATGGGTGAGCTACAAACCTGATCCTATAACAAATGATGTATGGGTAAATTGCAGAGACTTCACCAACAGTCGTAGGCATCCATGGCCATGTATTTAGTCGATTGAGATTGAGATAAGGCAAAAAGTGAACAAGAAAAGAGGACCAGCATGGTGAGATATCAGTAGCTGATGTGAGGGAACTCATGGAATTACTTGCTAGTAAGTGGGGTTTGGGGAATGCAGTAACACTAAAAGTAGACTAGACTAAAGGTGTAAATGCACAAAGCATATTAAAAAGCTACTTATGTTTGGCTTGATTTTACTTGATTTGAAAATAATGAATTGAGCCTGTCTTTGGATTACTCGAGTAATGTATTGAATCAAATTCGACTTTCATTATGTTTAATTTGATGAATTCACGAGTCTAATCAAATTCGAGCTGAGTATCCATATTAATCGAATTCAAGTCAACGCTATTGCAATTATAATTACAATAATTTTTAATAGATCGAGCATAAATTAGTTTAATCTAGTCACATTTAAGCTTGAGCTTGAGCTATGTTTGGGCTTCGAAATTTTGAATCTAGTTTGAACTTCGTATTGTATTATCTTGATCCCACTCACTTGTGGCCCTCAACTAGCCAAGTAAGATTAATGTAGAAAACTAAGAGGGTATAAATTTCTTCCCTAAGTTTGCCTAATTGGATTGTCCCATTAATGATTAACTTTAAGGTATTGATTGCTTTGAGCATTTCTTTAGTGTTGGAGGAAGATTAGTTGACGTTAATGTCCTTTCATTTTGAAGGGGATGTATAATTTTTATCTTTTAAAGCTAGGAATAGACAAACTTAACATGACATTGGGGGAGCTTAAAGCTCAATGTTACTTTAGATTTGTATTGCCTTCAAGAGGAGATGACCTAGTGGTGATGGTTAACCTTTGATGAATAGGAAGCGTAGAACTATAGTTGTTGCTCATGTTTAGCTCCTTAGCCATCAAGTAAGAGGTTACCATTCTATCTTCAGCCTAAAGCATATTGTGGTTGTTATGACTATATCGTCCCTAGGACTTGATGCTTGCCACAAGCCTTGAGAAATTATATAATTGTATTGGGAGTCAAAAGGAAGAAGCTAATGATGTGAATGAGACAAAAATGGTGTTCAAACAAGTGCATAACCCTATGAGATTGAGTAGTTGAACTCCTTTCATACAATTTTTTAGTAAGAAGGAGATGGAAGAGAGACAAAGAGGGTTTTTGCGTCAATTGTGATTAACCATACTTGTGTAGGCATAAAAAAACCTTCTTTTTATTTTTTCATTGGAAGCAACAAGTAGTGATTGTGAAGAGGAAGAGGAAGTAGACCAAGAACATGATATTTCATCCATGCACTCATAAGCTTGTCGAATTTTGGGATAATGCAGATAGAAGAGACAATAAATGGAACCAACATTGTCATTTTGGTGGATTCAAGTAATACTAGTAGCTTTGTGGATAAATCTTTTCTATCTTAGTTGAAATGACTCGTGGAGGTTGAAGTTAGTGTACTTATCGCAAATAGAGAAAGATAGGATACCATAGGTATTTGCCATTCCATTTTATTGTGCATGGGGGACTAAAATTTCTCCATTTTGTTTTCACCTATTGCAATTATGTGAATATGAAGTGGTCTTAGGCTATTCAAATTCAATGTCAGTTTTCTCAAATACATATAGTGTTCAAATGGCAAGAAAACAAGTGGTAATCTAGGGAGAGAAGCCTCAAAAGGAGCATAATAGGTTGGCTTGGTTGACAATCACAAAATCGTAGAAAATGAAGTTGGTTTGTAGCAAGTGTTAAATGAGATTTTCCTTAGTTTCAAGCAATCGTATCGACTTCCTCTTTGAGCATGTGACCTTTGCATTTAATTATATCTTTTTACATCTCCCAAGGTGGTTTAACCATACAAGTTTCCTCATGGTCAAAAGTATGAAATTGAAAGATAATCCACTAAAATGTTAGAGCTTAAAAGGGGGGAATATTAGACCAAGGTAGTTTTCTCCTTCCTCTTTTTTTCTCGTAAAGAAACATGATAGGACAGAGGGGTTTTGCATAGGGCATTAAACAAGAAAACTATAAAAGATAAGCTTCTTATTCCAATAATGAAAAAAAAATTAATTAAATGAATTACATGGAATGAGATGTTTCTCGATATTAGATCATTATTAAGTTATCATCAAGTGCAAATGTTTGAAGATAATATCAAGGATTTAGTGTTCCACACACAATGGGAATTTTGAATTTATAGTCATGCTATTCAAGCTTATTAGTGTGCTTTTAGACTTATTAGAAGAGATATTGAGACCTAGTCTTATTAGTGCACCTTCCTTCGGTGGGTTGAATTCACTCAAGAGAAACAATTGTATCTTCTATGTTGGATTTTGTGACTATAGAAAAGATATGCTTATTAAACTAGTTGTGTTTTCGTATCTTCAACTTTTTGTGATATACTATTTTTCTATCAATCTATGCTATTGATGTAATTTCCTTTTAGTGAATGAAATTCTATCTTTACTAGGAAAAAAATAAACTATCGAAAATTATATAAAGAAATATTTTCCAATATCTCAAACCTTAAGAATTTGCTTAAAATCAAAATACAAAATACTATAAATAAAGCAAAATATACAATACTTTAAGAAAGTAATCCCATCGGTCTTCTAATTCTCAAATTCTTCAAAATCAAAATTATCTTCCTTACTTTTTCTTAAAAGATTGAAGATACTGCTTCATTTTAATAAAAAGAGGTTGGCATGTTCACAGACTTCTGGATTCCTTACTTGGAATCTTCGATTTATCCTTGTTACTGACTTTCCCAATATGTCTACTAGAACCTTTTGCTTCTTCGTTTGTTTGGTTTTTTTTTTTTTTTTTTTTTTTTTGAAATTATCAAAGGGAGGCCAAAGCCTAATAAATTAAATTACAGTCTCTGGGCACTGTTATCTTTCGAACTTCTTGCCTATTTTTGAATCAGTACAGTTATCAGAAAATCTTATTGAATCTTTTGAATTTGTTAAGTTGGATTTGGTTTATATATAGAAAAATTAAAAGTGATGTATAAATATTAATCATATATTAATACGTAATTATATATAAATATAAATATAAATAATTTAAAAACTACCGAGCACACTATCCATCATTTATAGGTACTTTATATAACAGGGGGTTTATATTACCCGCTAGATATTTTCTTTTACAATGAGCTATTCTTTATATCCTTTGGCCATGTTTTCCGATTTATACCTAGTCCTTCGGTTCATGTCATCTTAACATACGGTATGTTACAGTTTGTCTAGCTTGCACAAAAAGCCATCCCATTTCCGTTAGAGCAGAGGCATATCCCAACAAGATGGATATAATATGTTGAGTTGGTGGAAACCACTAAGCCAGGGCAGAGTAGAAATGCAACAATCAAAATAATTAGAGATACATTTATTAAAAAAAAAGGAAAATACCGTATTTGTTATTCAAATTTTACATAAAATTTCAATTTAATACTTGCTGTAATTGATTTAATATCCAATCAAAATTTGAATAATCACAAATGATTATGCTCCAAGTCTCATCCAAATCGGTGCAAGCATCATCTTTTGGTTGAATATAAAAATTGACCAACTTTACAACACAATATTATAATGTAGGTTCCCTTCGAGATAAAGCCAATAGAGGTACCTGAACTTTTTAAAATGTTCATTTTAGTACCTAGACTTATAAAATTTTCATTTTAGGTCTTTACTATTTAAAGTAGCTTATACAAGTCTTTACATTACTTTACATGCAAACCGACATTAAGTCTCTACTAACATGGATTAAATGTAATGAAAATAAAATAAAATAAAACACATCTTCAGTTAATAAGGAAAATCCTATTGGCATTCAAAACTGCTCTATTGCAGAATAGGAAAGTAGGTGGGCATTCAAGAGCTGAGGATCTTTTCTTTCTCTCTCTACACTAACGCATAATGGATTTGCAAGAAGATTTCCTCTATAAGATTGTACTTACTTCTCCTCTTCTTAGTACTATCGATTCGTTTAATGCATCCAACTACCCTTAATTCATTGTATTAACTCTCTCTTGATGTTGTGTTTGAGCATAACAGAAGATATGGATTGAATATAGTTTGCACACAAAGATGTGATCATATGACAGATATATTTAAAGATATAAGAGCATGATCTAATATGAATACAAAAGGCAAGGTATGCTCTGAATTTTTGTTTTTTAGGTTATGTCTTGGTATTCTTTTGTTTCTTGATGGTTAGTGCGAGTGTGTGTGTGCGTGTGCACGTGTATTAATCTTTGGTCAAGATGGGGTTTTTGGTACTATACATGTATATATATATATATTTTTGTTCTTCACAAAAGGTTTAACACATCCTCTCGAAAACATGTTATTTTCTGTAAATATTTTTGTTTGTTGTCATACTTGTTTTAAGTTGTGCTTACAAGATTTTAACACAAATACATGAACTTAACTATGTTTCAGATCTTGAAATGGGCGAGAAGTCAGTTGAGTGTTTTTCAATGGAACCGTAGGAAGGAGTAGCATGATGTGTCTGATGACGTTGGTAATCATACTATGATCACTATTCAAGCAAGTGATTTGTCTCACCAATACACCATAGATCTACTATCAATTATTGGGTGCAAAAATATATAAGTTGTTAGATATAGAATTCCTGGAAAAACAATGTTGGATGGTCTTAAGGTAATTTCTGATGACTTTGATGTTATGAGCTTAATGAGTCATTTTGATATTTGTGATACTATTGAAATATATGTACAACATCCATTTGGTGATTGTAGCTTCAGGGATTAATTTAGGCAAATAAGTAATGTTGTGGAGGAAAAGATTAATAGTGAAGACGACGGTGATTGTATTGGCGGTCTTCGTAGTGAGGAGGAGTCAAATGAAGAGCTCATTGAAGTTTAAAGGGCTCTTAAGTTAGCAAAGCAACGATCTATTATTAGAAGCAAGCAAATTGATCATGAAAGCATGCGTGGATCAATTGTTATTGGTGATGGCATCTTTGATTATGACCCATTTGAAGAAGATGATGATCATGTGAGTTGATAAGGGGCAATTTACCATACTAATTCGGGTGGCATTATGGTTTATTATACTTTAATTCATGATCAATTTTAACGGAATTGGTTCTTAATTAGAAAATATATTTATTTTAGGTTTAAAAAGGATAAACATCAACATTTGGATTGAATTAAGCAAGGATTGAAGTTGAAAATACATCCTAGACATGACTACACCCTATTAAGGGCAATAATCATCTCGGACATGTAATAGAAGAGCTATAATGGATGTGACAATGGGGAAAAGAAGGAGCGAATGGACCATAAAGAAGATCACAGTCCTTGATACGGCTGTGGTCTAGGCAGTAATCTCCACTGACCATTCAAGCACACTTGATATAGATGTTATTCGAAGAAGGATATAGAGAGATCATGGCCTTCATCTCTATCATGACCAACAGGACACCAATTTGTAGAGTTTCATTAAGGTTTGATAACAAGTGTGATGATGGCTTGATATTGTGGTATGAGGAGATAATGGCCCGTATCACGGCCGTGATCTACCTTGGATAGAGAGATCCGAGAAGATAACGGGCCGTGTAATGGCCGTTATGGTAGTTATAGGTTGGATATTTCATGCCAATTCAGATCTAAATACCTTTTTCGGAAGAGATTGAAGGCCAATTGACTCATATTTTCACCAAACAAACATACCTAATGATGGAAGCATATAAATAATCATCCAAACATTACAAAGGATCCTTCACCAAGAGATTCACCAATAGATTGACCATTGTTATCATTCATCTTTGTAATTTTAGAGAGAAAGTATATTCTGTGTATGTGAGAGTGTGCTGTACAAATTGACTGGAGTTTCATCATTGTAATTGACATCTTCAAGTGAATTCAATATTAAGGGTTGCTTCTATATTCTATTCTTGTAATCTTTAATTTCCATTATGTTATATTGTGTTTTTATATTATGTATGAGTAGTAGTTAGGAGTTGCAACGCCGTGTTTAATATGTACATGCATGAAATTAATGTCAATTATTGTTAGAATTCTTTAATCTCTATAATGCGCCTAAACTAATCTAGTTCTATTTAGTATGTGACTTAGGATTAGATAACATATCCACAAGATTCGATTGAGAAATCTACATATGGAATAGATCTTAACTATAGGGAGAAGTTGCTCATGTTCCTAGAGATAGGGTCATGAATTTTTCTGCATAAATATGAAATTTACTTTGGATTCATATTCTTAATGCAAGCATAATCGGCTGTTAACTAGGAAGAGATTTCAGTTTTACTAGGTTGGATTTAGAAGTTAATAGACTCGAGAGAGATATTGACTTTATCAAAGGAATCCAACAATTAAGAAGTTTAAAATTAAAGTTTACAACGTTTTTGTACATGTTAATTAATCGGTGAAGTAAGTTTACATTGTGAATTGTTTAAATTAGTAAGAGTGTTTTATAGAGTATTGTTGTGAAAGTAGCTATAGAGAGTATTTAGTTTACATTGATCAACTATAATTTCTTAGTTCCAGTTTTATTAAGGGGAGTAATCGTACTTGTCGAGATCCTTAAGGAATACGACCCTATAATTGGTTCCTATACTACATATGATAGGTATATTGCCTCGTACAGACCAATTCATAGAACGATCATAACGGATCATAGCACTTATCATTTAAAACTTAGTAAAAAAGTAATGCATCATGAGTGATGAGAATGATTCTAATGAAGGCGGTGACATGGATGATTTTGATATTATACAAGAAGAGGGAATGGGGAGGAAGAAGTTGCTAGGGCTAGAATAAATTTCCAGTCTATGATGGTAAGGCCAAAGTACCTGCCTTTTGTGTGTCAATAATATTTGCAAATCCAAAAGAGTTCAAGGATGCAATCTTGAAACATTTTGTAGTGGAACAAAGAGAGTTCGTGTGCTTGTCAAGCTAGTGATCTATTAGGCATCCCATGTCATCATATTGTTTATGCTATAATTTTAACTGTAGGACTACTTGAGGATTTTCTTGATGAACATTATATTACGAGTATGTTCTTGAACTAGTATGTGTATTTAATGAATGCCATTCATGGAGAAAAGTTTTGGAAGAAATCCAGCCTTTAAGGTTCGGAGCCATTGCCACCAAGAAAAAAAAATTGATCGATTACCCAAGGCAAGAAGAAAGAATCCACTTGATTAGGTTAAAGGAGATGAAATGGCAAAATGTATATGGAGGATGACATGTAGCAAGTGCAAGTAGCAAGAGCATAATTGCAACACCTATCAGCTATGATTTGCTAAGGTGGAACAAACTTCATCACAAGAATAGGTATCCATTATGTTTTTCTATATTTTTGAACCCAGACGTGCTTTTGAACACAACCAACCTATGTTGCGTGTTGTTTCTTAGGTTTTAGTAAGTGTGAGATCAACACATATCCTAGCTACTCCTAAATCCTAAAGAGAGAGAGAGAGTCTAAAGAGAGAGAGGCATGTTGATTGAAATCCATCATTTATGGTGAAGATTCATATGATCCACTAGTGTTATCTAGTGAAGAAAAACTATGTATCCCATTATTATTGATAGTGGAAGAAATCTATGCGAAGGTTCTGTAGTTTTTCCCCAAGTGTGTTGTTTTTAATTCTGTAATTTTTTGTTTATTTTGTTGTGCTACAGGCAAGAGGAAAAATCATTCAGATTGTTTCCAGGATAATTGGGGATTTTTCCTAATAGTTTCATTATTAAGAAAGATTTCCAAAGGTGTTGATATATTTTACTCTTTTTAAGATGCATTATAAAAGAAGATATTGATAGCATTTTGGAATTATGTGAGAACAATACTCCAAAGCATTGATAAATTAAACAACAATAAAAATCCAAGTCTTATTCGTACTTTGATGGGTTGACCATATAGATCCCATTTTACCATTGTGATTCATTGCAAATAATTTGAATACCGAGCAAAGAATATTGTTCCACCTTTCATCGGAATCAATTTGTTGAAGTTCAGTGATGCAAAAGGCCATGTCTATATCTTTTAATCCCCTTTTGATATGTGATATTTGTTATTAAGTTGGAAGATAAGGAAACTATTTAGCCAAAAAAAAAAAAAAGATAAGGGAACTAAGAGTGTTCAAATCCTTTTCATGTTGTCATGTGAATGAATGTGGGTTTTGCTTCTAATGTGGCTAGTCAATGGTGACGTTACTGTGGTTACCCTCTCTAGTCAGCTGCGAAACCCTTCATTCCACGGTTTTAATCGGATGCCATGCAATAGTGCATCTTAACACTATGTTTAACAACTTAAAAGTGGGAAAGAAAGCATTTTTGTTTCCCCCAATTGCCCAGTTCAAATTTTGTTTTATTTTCGAAATTTAAATATATATACTCGTCTCATATTTATATCCAAAAAAGAAAAAAAAATTGAAAAACTGAATATTCATTTTATTCGATAAATTTGGATAATAAGAAAATTTAGATTTTGCTTATATTAACAGTCTGTTTGGTTCATATTATTCTGGTTGTTTTGACATTTTATTTTTGTCAATTTCAAACAGATTGTTTGTGAAGAAATAGATGTAGGTAAAAAACAAATATTTTTATTCATAAACTGATCAAACAGATCTATAGATGCAGATTGGATACAGACAAAAATCAGACAATCCAAATAGACCATAAACTGGTTTACTACCTCTCTCCCAAAATAAAATAAAAAAGAGGAGATAAAAATGGTATATAAATAAAAGTGGCCTACTGGTGCTAATGATTTGTTGTAGAAGTAACAAAGAAGCCAAAGATCTGGCTATAGTTCTTAAATAGACAAGCTCAACGTTTCTTTGTTTGTGTGTGTTGGTTAGTTAGTTTTCCCTATTCAGCCTTTTTGGCTATTCTTGTATAGGGCTATCCTATTTGCATATTTATAAATCAATAAAACCTCATTTAACTATCAAAAAATGATGAGGATCTGGCTTGGGAATATGTAACGCCCTAACCTAAAGGCGTTATCAGCCCGCTACGTGTCCTTAGAAGAACAGACACGCTAAGGCTATATATTTCTAAGACCAAAAATATGTATATCAAATATCACTAATCACTCACATAAAGTGTAACTTTAAAAACTTTTCATATCAAAATAATTTGTTTTCTCCACATTAACTAGCATAACTTAAAAAATCCAAACTAAAACAGAAATGATAAATCCTTACATATAAAAATGTCTCCAAAAGAAACTAACTAAACATCATATGTTTCTTCTTCTCAAATTACTAATAACTAATCTCAATTATCAGTAGGATGGTCATAACCGCTATCGCTCTCCCCATCATCGACAATATGTCATATCCGTTAAATCATAAATCATAGAATCTTCACTTGTACCTATGGGAAAAATAAGGATTGAGCGAAAAAACGCCCAGTATTGCCAAACGAAAGCACATGCACATGAACATGAACATGAACACGAACACGAACACGCATATCTCAATATCACATACAACTTATTTTTGATGCAACAAGCACAATTTAATTATATCTTTTCATTAGCCTGCAACCAATACAATTTAGGACTATTGATCACTAATCCTAAAACCAGAGTAACTCATGACCCGATGAAAACCATATATATACATATATAGATGCGTTCCACGATTAAGCTGGTAATGACTCCTAAACTACCGAAATCATTTCCATGTGCAACTCCACTTGGGACACCGCCACACAAGGATCATCAGGTTGCCAGCGTTAGTATCACACTACTGTCGTGGTCTTTACTAACCGCAGCCAAACACAACAACCAACTCACGTTTCAATTAAAGTCAAATATATGTTAAGTCAAATTTTGCAACTAATCCTACAAGCACAAACAAACATACATGGTAAGGTCGTACCTGATTTCACTTTAGGAATAGAACCCTAATTCACCAAAACACCTTTCTTCTATAAATTGTAAAGCCACAAAATCCTCAAACACCACAATTTAGGATTTTCTTCCAAATCTCCAAGAACTTTGATTCCTAACAACCAATATAAAAACTTTAACAAAAGATTATATTTTTAGATCATCTAAAGGGTTGAAAGAATCAATCTGACCCGTTTTCCTTATTTATGGAATCACAAAATTTCCAAAAGATCAAATTTTTCCTCCACAATTCCTCTAAACGCTAGAATCCATTCAATAATTCATTTTTAATCATAAAGGTTAAGAACATATAAACTTACCTAGAATTGACTCTCAATTCTTCTTGATCACCAAAAATCAGATTCTAACTCAATTAGGGTTCCTCTTCCAAAAGTTCCTTCAAAACCATAAACAATACTCTAAGAAACTAATATATATGTAAAATCCTATAGAAAAAAAAATAGGGATCTAATTACCTGATCTGGACTATAGAATCCTTTTTAACACAAAATCCAGACCTTCAAGATAATTAGGGTTTTCTCCAATCTTCCTTCAAAAACAACAAACAAGTTTTGAGGATACTATAGATTTGTAGATCTTAAAGAAAGAATGGTTATCAAATTACTTAGATCTAATCCTCAACTTTCCTTAAACACAAAATATTCATATTCTCCAAGAAAACTAAAACGATTCTCCAATTCTCCTTCAAAACAATATAAAAACTCTAAGAACTTGATAGATTAATGAAACCTAAAGGAAAAATTGATGATTTGATTACCTGATCTAAATTACCAAATCGTCTTGACGGCTATGAATGCGCCAGAGAATGTCTGCTAGGTTTAGGGTTATGTTGGAGTAGAGAACAAAGAAGAAAGATATAATAAAAATCGTGGCTTTTTATTTCCTTCACTTTGCATACGCTGGCAGTTTTCAATATGTATGCCAGTGGCATAGAAAGTTAGGCTGATAGTGTTTAGCCAGCTTAGCCTTATGCCTATTTGATTTCCCCTTCGTCTCTTCGTATTCTCTTACGTATCTGATAACCGACAAAAGTAATTAATTTAAACATTAGGGTTGACCATAAAACCTCTTATTTTATATCAAATGACATCTTTAACCTTCAATATAAAATATTTATTTGTATATTACATTTCTCTCCTCCTAAAAGAACTTTTGTCCTCGAAAAGTTACCTGAACTTCTGTAACTCTTTAAATTCCTTGTTTCTAACTCCTCAATTCATGTTTTCATCTACTTTTCGGCATTCAACTGTTTTCTGTTCAACCATTGTTTTCTCATACCATATACTTCTACTTTCAAACTTCTTTTCTTGTTTTCTCGAGGATTAAACCTATCGATCATAACTCAATTAAGTCAATGTCTCCATAACTCATACTTTTATTATGTAGATTTGGTACACTTCATCCACATCTACATGATATGCTTCAAGATTATCATTTAAACATTTTAGCAATGTTTGTTATCAACTTTGCATCCATTAATTATCTTTCCTTTTTAAAACATCCCTTACACAAAATCTCCAATTCAATTTCCTCGAGTGATGTTTTGAAGGCTGAAAATATTACCACTATAGTTTTCAATTTAAATTCCAAAGGTCAAACCTTACATTAACTTGGAGCTTCAAGTGCACTGTGTCACTTGTACTTCTATTGACTCAACTTAGTTTTTACCCTTGTTATCCCATAACAAAATAATGTACATCACTCCCACACCATTCATCTAATCCAAAAACACTCATTAACTAACCATACTACTTCCAACACGTTTTCTTAATTTCTGACATCCTTCCTTTATATTTGTCACCACTGTATAGATGAGTATTAAAGATTGACACCTATGGTATTTACTAAATCTTTTAGCATCGCCAAATGATTTGTAACTCTTCCTTTGACATCAATACTCTTAACATTCCAATATATCTTCGATATTCAGCTCTCTAATGCACTTTGTCTCCATAATTATTACTTTACAAATCTATCTATGGTGTTCTTAGATTATACCTGATTATTTTCCACTTGAATTTGGTATCCTTCTACTCCTCTTTAATTTCTATCTTACCATCACATCCTTCAAAACAATTATATGATGTTCTTCAGAATATTAATCCAACCCATTAGCACTTTCTGATCATTATACCTTACCTCTAATTACTGCCATTTCTGTTGAACTTTCTTAAAACATAATCACCTTATAATTACTCAAACAACAATTAGAAAGCTCCAAATACAGAATAAAATCCAAATACAAGATTTTTAATTTTCAAGCATAACTTTAAAGATCAAATCTTACATAAGGCTGTTATTTAAGATGATGTTAATACCTATGCTTCCATTGGTTTAATCAAATTTTTCCACCATTGTCAGATACCATAGATAATCCACAACTTTCATTTGTCATCTGTGTTGTTTCAATTGTCTTACAAAACTTATATTACCACTTTATATAATAATTTATATCTATGGTCTTATATAGACTTTTTTAAGAATCATCCTAAAATTCATCATCATATATTGTTCGGATATCATTATTGTCTGTCATCCTTAAATTTCTCATACCTTACAACTCATTAAGATCACATTTCCTTCTTGCAATTTCTGTTCCACATATACATTCATATCTTTGTAAAATTCAACTATTCTCTTATTTTCTGATTATTCCAATCCTTCTCATCTAGTCTTCAATATGATTTTTTTTTCACTTACTTTCACGTATCTACTAATATAATTGTTAACTATCTATAAGGATTTTCTTTATATCTCCAGTTTCTTCTAATCAACTTTAGTCATCTTTTTTTTTGCCTCTTACTTCTGTCTACATATCATCTTTAATACTATCATTTTATCTCAGTAACAGTCTTTATTTCTCTCCCATTTCACCAATCAGTTTCTTATAGTTATGACCCTTCATTGTCATACTAATACGTGTTACCTCAAACTTTACCGTAAATTACTTTGAATACTCCTTCAACCATTATATTAGCATTTTCTTCATCCTTACACTTGTCAATAACTTTAAGCAATCATTTATTTTCATACTTCCTTCAAACACCATATTTATTCCACTTCATCATAAAAAAAATGAAAGAAAAACCGTAAATATATATATTATATTAATTTGGTTTCTATGCTCCCAATAAAGTATTAATAGATGAGTTATTCATTGGTATGTTTCACTTAATTGTATTATCATTATTTAGACTTTTGTTGTTTTGATTCTAGATTTTTTTTATAATGATTTCACATTCTTCCCTTTTATTGTAGTTGATTTTATAAGTTTACCATTACATTAATAATTTTGGCTTTTGTCACAATTGACAACTTTTGATTATATTTGTCATTAATATCAACGTTACAGTTATGAGGTCTACCGATTTTTTTTATATACTTTGTTTTGCATTAGAGTCTTTTCTTATTTTTCTATCATAACTATAATTTTATTTTACCTTTATTTTATTGGTCTTCACTTATTTAGTCATGTTACACATTTTTATATGTATTTATATATATATATATTCTCATATATTTTGTTGCTTTGCTTGTAATCAAAAAAATATTTTTTTTTTATTCTATCATAAATTTGATAGTGAGAGGAGCTGACAAATATCAAGAGTAACTAAATTGACCATTACTAGGCTGACATATGACTTTACTCTTAATACAGACACAAAACAAAAAGGCTAGACATGATAAGAATGGAGATAACAAGATTTGACATGGCATGATAAAACAACAGACAATACTTATGAAACATAACATTTATTGAATAAGACAAACCATGAACTTTTCAGTCCCACTTCACATTTTCTTATATTAGATTCATTGTTATTATATTTGTATACTAATTGGAGGTTCAATTTATGATATTCATTCTTGGGGCCTTCTATGGTCCAGTCAGTTAATTTGACGGGATCGGTCCTGTCAAGATTTAAACCGTTAATTTACTGAGATTTAATTATAGCATTTGATCATATTAACTTGTAACTTGATGTATAGGTTAAACACATACCTATTTTTTTTCTCTTCTTTTCAATCAAGATTGTCCTTTTCTTTTCTTTTTTTGAATTTTTTTCTCTTCTTTCACCTTTTTATTTTTTATGTCTTTCACTTTTTTTTGTTTTTTCTTTGCATCAATTTTTTTTTTGTAACCTCACTTTTTCCCTATTAATCTCAATCTCACAACTGCTTTTATACATGATATATATGATTATGTATATTATATATTTTATTTTAAAGCGTAAAATAACATATCATATATAGTGTGTATTTTATATGTTATATATGATAAATATTTAATATGTTATAGTAATATATGATATATTTACATATGTTTTTATATGTATTTAATATTTATGTTAAAACAATATAAAATATATATAAATGCACTTATATGTTATATAAGATATATACTATGTATATATATTTTACAAATAGTAGTAATATATAAAATTTGTATATGTTCCTATACGTTACGTAGGATGTGTATATATATTATGTCATATTAATATGTAAAACTTTTATACATAAGATTTGAATTGGTTATATATTTTATATGTTATATAGGATATAGTTGTATTTGTATATTATATATTTTATTATACAAGATAAAAATAATATATCATATACATTTTATATGTTACTACAATATACAAATTTTGTATGTGTGCTCATGCGTTATGTAGGATGTATATATATAGTATAGATATTTCTTTTAAGTCTTATATGTAATATATTTGTTTATGTGTATTGTATATTTTTTTCAAAACATAAAATAACATGTCATATATGATATGTATTTTACATTTTATATAGAATATTTTTCGTATGTATATTGTATATTTCCTTATATAATATAAAAGATATTGTATGTTTATATATGTTATATGTTATATCGGATGTAAATATTTTTAATGCTATAGTGATATATTAAATTAGGATACATATTATATCCTATACTAATATATTATATTAGGAAATATATTATGTGTTTATAATTATAAAAAAAACTTGAATTTTTTTATATGTTATTTAGGATATATATAAAATTTATATGTTATAGTAATATGTAAAATCTTTACACGTGAAATTTCTACACTATGTATACATATTTTATGTTACATATGATATATACATGTCAAATGTGATATATGATTGAGATGCTACAGTAATATAGCTTATATTCATATATGTCTATTATATGTTTTAACATATAAGATAAATAAACATATCATATGCTATATTGAATGTAAATACTTTATATGTTATATTAGTATATTAAATTAAGACATATATTTTTATGTTACCGTAATATATTAAATTAGGGTATACATTGAAATAGCCATAAATTCCTTAAATTGCATGCTAATATGTTATTGGAATGATATATATATATATGTGTGTGTGTGTGTGTGTGTGTGTGTGTGTGTGTGTCTGTGTGTGTGTGTTTAGTTAATGTAATTAGTGAATGTGTTAATTTATATGTGTATAGTCTTATAAAATTAATATTATTGTTTGATATATATAAAGGTGTGTAAAGTGTAATGAATGTGGGTGTCTTTCTCAAATTAATATGCATGTGTTATGTTTAAAATTTAATCAGTTTACTTTAGAATTTTTTTAGAATCATAACAGAATTTTGACAAACTTTAGACCCACTTTTGAGCTTAAATTCAACCCAAATGCATTTGAAATTTGCCTAAAATAAACCTAGGACAAATATACCCCTAATGGTGAGATTTGGATGACAATTGACTTTAATTTGGATAAGTTAACCCTCCTTTTTGACAGCCTCAATTTTCATACGAATTTTCACTTCTTTTCTTTCTTCTTTCTTTCTTCCTTTTCTTAACCCAAAATCTTAAACCTTAAGCCAAGGTTTATTACAAGCTTAAGGATTTGAATATTATTCTAAGCCAAGATTCAATCATGTGAGTTTCATGCAACCTTTATCTTTTATTTTATGCTCTATAATGTGTTGTTTGTAAATGTTAGGATAGATATGATTTTGATGTGATAATTGGTGTGAGATGGATTTGATGCATTGATGATAGTTTGAATGGGATTAAGTGGCTAATAGAGTGGTAGTATATATCTTATAGGAGTGTGGATGTGTGGGGATGAGTATTTTGGAAGATTGAAGAATGAGTAGTAGATATATGAAATTGAAGTGTGATTAGTGTTTTGATGATTAGAAGTAGAATTCATGTTGTTAGGATAGTATTTGGATCATATAACAAGTTTTAGAAAGTTTGGACTAAGTTTGAAATTTTTTGAAAAATGAACAAGTTGTATTAAAACAGGGGAATCAAAAACCATTTTCGTATAGGCCTGCTTTGAACGTACGCCGGCACCTGGGAATTCAACGTCGCCGGCGTAGAGGCAGCGTTGGATTCAAATTTCTTAACGCCGCTTTGTTACACCGCTGGCTTTTACGCTAAAATTTTGCCAGCGTCTGTTCTTCAGAACGTACGCCGGCAATTTGAGTTTCTACCGCCGCCGGCCTACAGGCGGTGTTGAAAGCCCACAGAATCAGATTTCTTAAGGCCGACCGAACGCCGCTGGCTTTCGCTAGAAAAGTCAACGGCGTTCTTTCATTCATATGGTACGCTGACCGCTGGGAATCAAGGCCGCCGGCGTACGTGTCAAAGCTGCCCGCGTATCTGAGTAAGCGGACTGCTTAGACCTCTTTGGACATTTTGAAAATTTTGGGTTTTGGATTCTACGCCGGCTCAAGGCCGCCGGCGTAGGATGAAAGGCAGTCGGCGTACCCTTGAACACTGTCAGCGTTGGCAGTGTTGATTTTCAGAGTATCAAACACCGGCTCAAAGCTGCCGGCTTTGGCTGCCGGCGTATCCCCTGTGCTTTTGAATTTTAAAAACTTTTTTCAAAATTTTCCGAAGTTTGACATATGATCAATTAAGTATTTGTTAATCGATCTAGGGTATATTAAGATATTTAAATGCTTTATTATGACTTTGTATTAATTTATTTGGATTTCTTTGATATATTTATATTTTATACTAGTTAATTAGTGCTTAAGCTAAGTGTGAATTTAATATTGATTTAAACAGTAATAGATCCTCGCCTAGTCAACCCCGTTAATTCCTGAGCTATATCAGGTATGCAGTAACTTGTCTGTCTCTTTGCTAGGGTAGACATCAAGATCAAACTACTCTAAAATAAGAAAATACTATTGATATATGAGTGTTGATTGTTGTTGTCTACCATTGAATCTAGTTCGGAGAGCGGCACCCTGCTCAGATTGGGGGCAGGGTACTTTCTCGTTCATGGATAGAATTGTTTAGGAGATATGAGTATCCGAGCTGCTCATATCAACCCCCTGAGCGTCGTGATGTTACTCAGGAACCCCTAGTATTACGGGCTATGCCGGAAGGTGGGCTGCCTAGTCTGTATGAACAGTAGGGACCACTCAGGGAGGCAGACTATACTAATCTTTGTTGTCCGGAGTTTGAATACTCCCATGTTGTTTTACTAATTAAAGACTTATTAACAAACAAGTGATTGTTGCATAGTGCATTTAGTCTAAGAATGTGTGATTCACTTCGCATTTTGTATTCGTTACTTGTGTACTGGGCCTTTGGCTCATATTTTATCTATTTCAGGTGATGATTCTGATGAGTTCTATACGAGTATGGGGTACGGAACCGACTTTGAAGATTTTCTTGATGGGTTGGAGGATTAGAGATGACCATGGACTTAATGGACCCTATGAATGTAATAGATTAGATGAGATTCTTTTTGGTTGATGGTGTAATTATAGTGTTAGTTAGGTCGTGTTTTGAGGATTTTGGTTAAGGCTTGTAAGAAGCCTTTGGATGTAATATGTATATATATATATATATGTATGTTTTTAGCTATTTAGAAGTTGAATTGTTTCCTTTGCCAAAGTGTGAGGTAGTATAGCTTTGCTTAGGGATTTAAAAAAAATTATTATGTCTCCCATTGTATAATATCTTTATGGAATTAGATAAACAATTACTCAAACAATTCCTTTAGGCAACCTTACACACTAAGTCCCCAACCACATATAACTCTTAAGAATTATACGTAAGGTTGTCCTAAAAGAAGGTGTTTATGTTGAACATTGCTATCCGATTTTAGAATTTATGAAATCGTTTAGTTAGATTTTTAGATAACTGGATTTAGCAGCGGAAATAAATTTTATAAAACAATTTAGAAATAAAGACATTTCAAAACTCCCACTATTCTCAAGTGGAGAATCATTAGATTAAACAAAGCTTTGCAAAAGTTAAATTACAAAACATGGGCTCTACTATGCCCTTTAAAGAGTATAACAAGTTTAAATCATAAATCCAGCTCTCACTAATACAAAACAAAAAGAAATAAAACAACTAACTACATCCACGCTCCTACTCACTTCACTCATCCACAAATTCTCTCCGAATCATCACAAATGCCCAAAACCCGAGTCAAGCATTACCAATAGCAACAACATCATCATATCATCATCCATCATTACCAACATCAACAAGAACTCATCATCAACTTCATCAACATCGTCTTTATCAACAATAAAACCTGTAAAAAGAATGACAACAACAATAATGAGCCGAAGCCCAGTACACAGCAACACAATCACACACGGAGTGACACACGGCTTAACTAAATGCAAATACGACAATCACAAGTTATTATCTTTCTTTAAAGTAAACAAATCAACACGGGAGTATTCAAACTCCGGGCATCAAGGATCTAGTATCACGTCCGCCTCCCTGAGTGGTCCCTACTGTTCATACAGACTAGGTAGCCCCACGTTCCGGCGTAACCCGTAATACTAGGGGATCCTGAGTAACGCATCACAATGCTCAGGGGGTTGATATAAGTAGCTCGGATACTTATATCTCCTAGATAAATCTATCCAATAACGAGAAAGTTCCATGCCCCCAATCTGAGCAAGGTGCCGCTCTCCAAACCAGATTCAACGGCGTAAAAAACAATCAACACTCATCAATTATTAAGTCAAGTTTAAGTTCTTAATTCATTTTAGATGCTTCCTAACATCCAACACGCAAGTTACTGCGTACCTTATATAAGATCGCCTGTAAGAAAAACATGAACCCCAATGACGATGTCCACTACTTGACAGAACTCAAATGAGTTTATTTCCTTTGTAAAAGATCCACCAACTCCTTACAAAACAATTAAAAAACCAATCAATTAAACTAACTCAATCTAATCAATTACTATGTCATCTATACCAAATTTTATTAAGATCCTATTTGAGCAGACACTAATGTGAACCCCACTATGGCTGCGATAAATCGCCCCCCAAAGTATGGACGGTTCTCCTTTGTCTGTTAAAGTATTTCTTTTCACTTTGATTATGGTTTCTTATCCACAAAGCATCAACAAAACATTTATATTCAAAAACATATAAATCCAAAACAATTAAACATTCGAAACAACATATTCCTCATGTTATTCAAAGATCACCCTAACACATTCATTTAACCCAATTATTTGTTACTAACCCATTTTAGCTTAACCTTAGTTAAATTGATTAGAATTAGTCATTTAAGTCATTTACCAAGTCAAATTGATTAACCTTAGCCATTTAATTCAAAAGCTAAGCCAAGTGGATTAAGCTTAAGAAATCTAGTTCATTTTAGTTTAATTGAGTTCATTAAGTCAAACTCATTAGAATTAGTCATTTAATCTAATTACTAAGCCAAAGTAATTAAACTAACTCAATCTAATTTATTTTAACTCATTCAAGTTCATTTAGTCAAGTTGAACTTAGATTGTAACTAGATTCATTTTATGTTAAACTCGCATATTTAACTCAATTATTCATTAAATCTATAAATCTATCTAAGTCATGTAATTAAATCAATCTATCAACATAACACATCAAACATCACTTATCTATCTCATTTTATCTCAAAAAGATCAATTTGCACTTAACAATAAACATTTAGAAATAAAAAAACAAGTTTTAATTTTGTTTAGGAAACCACAATAGCTGGAAATAATCAAACTTAAGTATTGATACGTTTCGAATTTGTAAAAACTCAAAACATAAAAGTTGTAGATCTCTTTTTAATCTTTTTATAGCAACTTGAATCATCTCAATCGGAGGTTATGAAAAAGTTATGGCCAAAATACGAAAAGGCTACGAAACAGGGCACTGAGTAAAACGAATACAGACCCTTCAAAGCCGGCACGTAAATTTTAAAGCCGACGGCATAAATTTCAAAGCCGTGGAGTTGGAGGCAGCTTTAAGAAAATGCATTCTGTTCCCTTCAACACCGCCTCAAAGCCGGCCGTGTAGAAGCTCCAGGAGTCGGCGTTGAAGACAGAACAGGTTTGCGAAAAGAGGTTTTTTTACACTTCCTTTTATCAAAACTTCTTCAAATCATTTCCTAAGCTTCCTATATCAATTCTAACATTAAACAAATACTAATACAACTCCTAACACTTCAAATCTCTTCCCACAACTTCAAACTACAATCAAATCATCACAACCCACAATTCATACTCTTCTTCCTCAAATCAACTCATATCAAACTTCAACTCAACAAATACAAATATAAACATCACTTCAACTCATTTTAAATATCAATTCATCAATTGAATAAGTAAACAATAAATAAAACAAAGATTACTTGAAATAGAAAACTTATCTTTTAACACGACATGCAATTTCTTCTTCCTCTTTTGTTCTAATATTGATTCCTTCTTCTAGCTTGTTTTCCTTCATCTTGCTTCTCTTCTAGCTTTGATTTATCTTCTACTTGGCTTTGATCTTGAGTTTTGTTAAAGATTTGAAGAGAAAAGAGAAAGGGAAGAAGGAAGGGAGAGGAAAAGAAAAGGATCGGTTGAGGAAAAATAGAAAGGGAAAAGGAAGGGAAGAGAGAGGCAGAGGAGAGGGTTATAAGAAAAGGAGAAGGATAAAGGTTAAAATTTAATATAAAGGAATATAGGTGTAGGTTTAGAACTATCAGATCAAATATCTATAGTTCCAAGAGTATTTAAAAGATTGTTTCTGAACCAATAGGTTAGAAATTAAGATCTTATAATAAGAACTTAATTTAGGAATTTAATTTGGATACAAAGATATTTAATTTGAGTTCGGGTTTAAGAAGTGATATTTTTATTCAAGCAAATGAACTCAAATTTTACTGAGATTTAGGAATTAGTATTTTTGGTCTAAATTGAATATTTAGGAATCCTCTAAACATTTTTAGAACATGTTTAGGGATTCTAGGAATTTCAAATCTCAAAACCAACTTAATTATTAGCTAATTAAATTAAGCCAACTTGTCTAATTAAGTCCTATAGTTCATTTGATTCATTTAATCTATCTAAACTTAATTTCTAATACAGGTGAATAGTTGGGGTATTTCATTCTTCCCAACTTACAAGAATTTCGTCCTCGAAATTCACTTAACTTTTGTTGATAGGAGACATATCATATCTTTTTCAAACTTTGTTATCTCAAAAACCTTTTATCATTTTAAGACTTTTATTTAAGTTTTATGGTTCCATTACGCTTCTGTTGCACACTTTGATCATTTTCTTTAAATTTTGTTCTTATACTTCTTCATTTTCAATTATTTGGAAAACATGTATAAATTTCAAATTCTAGTTGTATATGATTATTGTCAAAAGGATTTTTGAAGTTCTATTGGATATTTTCATTTTCTTTGATTTCAAAAAACATATCGGAATTTTGAATCATTTTTTTTTCCTTGATCACTTATATTTGAAAATTTTCTTTTCATTTTCTTTACAAGGAACATTTTGATATTCGAGTTTCATTGATTTCATTCTTTTCTTGAAAATCATTTCTTCATGTTTTGATTTTAAGATTTTGAAAACTTTAATATCTCTTTAACTTACTCAACTGATTTTCCATGCAACTTCAAAATATATAAAGCAATAGGAATTAGTTTAGCGATTTTAACCCTCCATTGACTCAATTTTAAGAAGACTCGGACTTTTACGCTAAAATTTTGCCAGCGTCTATTCTTCAGAACGTACGCCAGCAATTTGAGTTTCTACGCCGCCGGCCTACAGGCGGTGTTGAAAGCCCATGGAATCAGATTTCTTAAGGCCGACCGAACGCCGCCAGCTTTCACTAGAAAAGTCATCCGGCGTTCTTTCATTCATATGGTACGTTGGCCGCTGGGAATCAAGGCCGCCGGCGTACGTGTCAAAGCTGCTCGCGTATCTGAGTAAGCAAACGGCTTAGACCTCTCTGGACGTTTTGAAAATTTTGGGTTTTGGATTCTACACCGGCTCAAGGCCGCTGGCGTAGGATGAAAGGCAGTCGGCGTACCCTTGAACACTGTCAGCGTTGGCAGTGTTGATTTTCAGAGTATCAAACACCGGCTCAAAGCCGTCGGCTTTGGCTGTCGGCGTATCCCCTGTGCTTTTGAATTTTAAAAACTTTTTTCAAAATTTTCTGAAGTTTGACATATGATCAATTAAGTATTTGTTAAGCGATCTAGGGTATATTAGGATGTTTAAATGCTTTATTATGACTTTGTATTAATTTATTTGGATTTCTTTGATATATTTATATTTATACTAGTTAATTAGTGCTTAAGCTAAGTGTGAATTTAATATTGATTTAAACAGTGATAGATCCTCGCCCAGTCAACCCCTTTAATTCTCGAGCTATATCAGGTACGCAGTAACGTGTCTGTCTCTTTGCTAGGGTAGACATCAAGATCAAACTACTCTAAAATAAGAAAATACTATTGATATATGAATGTTGATTGTTGTTGTCTGCCGTTGAATCTGGTTCGGAGAGCGGCACCCTGCTCAGATTGGGGGCAGGGTTTTCTCATTCATGGATAGAATTGTTTAGGAGATATGAGTATCCGAGCTGCTCATATCAACCCCCTAAGCGTCGTGATGCGTTACTCAGGAACCCCTAGTATTACGGGCTATACCGGAAGGTGGGGCTGCCTAGTCTGTATGAACAGTAGGGACCACTCAGGGAGGCGGACGTAATACTAGATCTTTGTTGTCCGGAGTTTGAATACTCTCGTGTTGTTTTACTAATTAAAGACTTATTAACAAACAAGTGATTGTTGCATAGTGCATTTAGTCTAAGAATGTGTGATTCACTTCGCATTTTGTATTCGTTACTTGTGTACTGGGCCTTTGGCTCATATTTTATCTATTTCAGGTGATGATTCTGATGAGTTCTATACGAGTATGGGGTACGGAACCGACTTTGAAGATTTTCTTGATGGGTTGGAGGATAAGAGATGACCATGGACTCAATGGACCCTATGAATGTAATAGATTAGATGAGATTCTTTTTGGTTGATGGTGTAATTATAGTGTTAGTTAAGTCGTGTTTTGAGGATTTTGGTTAAGGCTTGTAAGAAGCCTTTGAATATAATATGTATATATATGTATGTTTTTAGCTATTTAGAAGTTGAATTGTTTCCTTTTCCAAAGTGTGAGGTAGTATAGCTTTGCTTAGGGATTTAAAAAAAAATTATTATGTCTCCCATTGTATAATATCTTTATGGAATTAGATAAACAATTACTCAAACAATTCCTTTAGGTAACCTTACATATAATCTTATGGGTTATATGTGGTTGGGGAACCGTTATCTCCTATTTCAAATATAGGGGTGATAACGGGTCCTTACATACATTATACGCTATATTAATATAAAAAACAATTTGTATATGATCTTATGTGTTAGTTATATATAATTTATATGTATAGTAATTTATAATATCTTTATGCATGAAATTTATAAAGTATTATATTTAATATATACTTTACATGTTGTACATAATATATTTGTTTATGTATATTATATATGTTATTTTAAAACATGAAAAAAAATCATTTGTTTATTATATCTTATATGTTATATATGATATACAATTTAGATGTTATAGTTCCATAGAATATATTTACATATATCTATATATGTATTTAATATGTATGTTATAGCGACATATAAAATTTGCAAATGCTCTTATATGTTATATAAGATATATAGTATGTATATATATTTTACATGTTAGATTATTATATAAATTTTGTTTATGTTCCTATATGTTACATATGATGTATATATATTACGTGGTATTAATATGTAAGATTTTTATACATAAAATAAGATATGTAATATACGTACATGCTTTACAAGTTAGAGTAATTGATAAATTTTGTATATATTCCTTTATGTTACATAGGATGTATATATATTACGTTATATTAATGTGAAAATTTTTTTATACATAAAATTTGTATATGATATATATTTTATGCACTATACATGATATAATTGTATTTGTATATCATATATTCATCATAGAAGATAAAAGAACATGTCATAAGTATGTATATCTTATATGTTATATCAAATATATATTTAAAATGTTATTGTGATATATTAAATTTGAATATATTTAAGTTATACCAATATAAAATTATTGAATTTTCATATAAGTTATATAGGATATAATTATGTGTTATAGTAATATATTAAATTCTTATATGTTTTTAAGATGATACAACAATATATAAAATTTCTAAATGTTGTTATTAGTTATATATATAGGATGTTAGGTAGGATTATATTATTTATATATCACGTATCATATTTTGTAATATAAAATACACATACCATATGTGTATGCGTATATATATTATATATATATCTTAATTGTGTTATAGTATATACACTTTATTTGTTATATTAATATATAAAGTTGTAAATCTCCTATTATGTTATATATAATGTATAAATATTTTTAAATTTATAGTAATATATAAATTTCATATATGCTCTTATATGTTATATAGGATATACGTGTGTATATTATAGTAACATGTAAAATCTTTACAAATGAAACTTGTAACTATGAATATATTTTAAATGTTTTATATGATATATTTGGTCATGTGTATTGTATATTTCATTTTAAAACATGAAAAATATGTCTTATATGATGTGTATAGTATGTAATTTATATCTTAATGTAATATAGGACATATTTGTATATTTTCTCACATATATCTAATAGGTATATTATAGCAAAACATAAGATTTATAGATGCTCTTTTGTTATAGTAATATATTAAATTTGTATATGTTTACGTTAGATTGATATATAAAATTTATAAATTTTCATATATGTTATATAGAATATATATTATGTTATAGTAATATATAAAAGCTTTATATACAAAATATGTGTCAGATTTGTATTATATATGTTATATAGGTTATATTTGTATATGTATATCATATAATTTTTATATATAATCATATCATATGTATATACATTATGGGGAAATTTCTTGTTTTATGAGTCATTTTATCACAATAGGGAGGAATTCCTCATTCTAAGGGCCATTCTACTACACTAAGAAAGAATTCCTTATTTTGAGAGCCATTTTACCACATTAAGGAAAAATTTCTCGTTCTAAGGGTCATTTTACCATACTTGGAGGGAATTCCTTTTTCCTTATTTTGGGGGCTATTCTACCACACTAGAGGGGAATTCCTTGTTATAAAGATCATTTTACCACACTAGAGAGAAATTTCTAGTTCTGAAAGGGGGGAAACCTTCGTTCTAAGGGCTATTCTACCACATTAGGGGGAAATTTCTTGTTTTATGAGCCATTTTATCACATTAGGGAGGAATTCTCGTTTTAAAGGCCATTATACTACACTAGGGGGGAATTCCTCATTTTGAGGGGGGGGAAATTCCTCGTTTTATGAGTTATTTTACCACATTAGGGGGGAATTCTTCATTCAATGAGCCATTTTACCATACTAAGGGGAAATTCTTCATTCTTTGAGCCATTTTACCATACTAGAGGGAAGTTTCTCGTTCAATGAGCCATTTTATCATACTAAGGGGAAATTTCTCATTGTAAGAGCCAATTTACCATATTAGGGGGAAATTTCTCATTGTAGCGGCCATTTTACCATACTAGGGGAATTGCTCGTTTTAAGGGTTATTTTACCACATTAGAGGGACTTCCTCGTTTTATGGGCTATTTTAACACACTAGGAGGTAATTCCTTATTCTAAGGGCCATTTTACCATACTAGGGGGGAATTCCTTGTTTTAAGGGTCATTTTACTATAATGGGGTTAGGGGGCAATTCCTTGTTCTATGGATCATTTTACACACTAAGGGGGGAGTTCCTCATTCTGGAGGCTATTTTACCACATAAGGGGGAATTCTTCGTTCCTAAGGCCGTTTTACCACATAAGGAGAGAATTCCTCATTCCAGGAGCCATTTTACCACACTAGAGGGAAAATCCTCATTCTATGGACCATTTTATCACATTGGAAGGAAGGGGAATTCCTTATTCTATGGGTCATTTTACTACACTAGAAGGGAATTCGTCACTCCAAAAGTCATTTTACCACACTAAGGTGGAATTCGTTGCTCTAATGATCGTTTTACTATGCTAAGGGGGAGATTCCTCATTTCAGGAACCATTTTACAATAGTTAGAGGGAAATCATTTTAGGGGTTTTTTACAACACTAGAAGGGAATTCTTTGTTCTATGGGCATTTGACAACACTAGGGGGCATTCCTTGTTTCAAGGATCATTTTACAACACTAAAGGGAAATTCCTCGTTTCGAGAGCTATTTTATCACACTAGGGGAAAAATCCTCGTTGTAGGGTCAATTTACCATATTAAAAGGAAATTCCTCATTTTAGGGGTCGTTTTACCGTACTTGGGGGGGGGGGGGAGGGAGGGGGTGGAGGTGGATTATTCATTATAGGGGTCATTTTACCATACTGGGGAGAATTCCTCATTAAAGAGGCTATTTTACCATACTGAGGGGAATTTCTCGTTTTAGGGGCTATTTTAATACATTATGAGGTAATTCCTCATTTTAAGGGCCATTTTATCACACTATGAGGAAATTTCTCATTTTATGGGTCATTTTATCACGCTAAGGGGGAATTCATTGTTCTAAAGACCATTATACCACATTAGGGTGAAATTATTCATTTTGAGGGCCATTTTACTATACTAGAGAGGAATTTCTCATTCCAAGGGCCATTTTTACCACACAGTGGACGATTTCTCATTCCATGGGTTATTTTACCACACTAAGGGGAAATTCCTCATTCTAGGGATCATTTGACCATACTATGAGGGAATTCCTCATTCTAGGGACCATTTTTGGGGGGGGGGGGGGGGGAGGGGAGGGGAGGAGAAGAGGGGGAATCCTAGTTCTACGGGCTATTTTACCACACTAGGGGAGAATTCCTCTTTCTAGGGTTCATTTTATCATACTAAGAGAAAATTTCTCATTATAGGGGCCATTTTATCATAGGGGGAATTCCTTGTTCATAAGTCATTTCACCATGTTAGGCAAAAATTCATTGTTTTAGGAGTCATTTTACCATACTATGAAGGAATTTCTCGTTCGAGGGGTCATTTTACCACAATAGTAAGAAATTTCTTATTCTATAGGCCATTTAACCATACTAGGGGAGAATTTCTCATTCTAATGTCTATTTTACCACAATTGATGGGAAGCCCCTGTTATAGGGGTCATTTTACGACAGTAAGGTGGAATTTCTTGTTTCAAGGGCTATTTTACCATAGTATGATATAATTCTTCACTCTAGAGGCCTTTTACCATACCAGAGGGCAATTCCTCACTCTAAAGATCATTTTATCACATTAGGGTAACCTTGAAACAAAAGATGTAAAGGTAATGTTTATTATCACTTATAGTTTTAAAATGAGTTTGTCTATTTTTATAAATGGAATACTTCTTTATGTTGTAGCTGGGAAGCTATTCATCATGCACATGGAGCAATCATCCTAATAGAGTTGAGGTAATTTACAGTTTTTTTGTAAATTTACAGTACTGGATTTTGATCACTTGCAAGAGTTATAGGTTAAATTTTATAGTTGTCTTCTGGATGGGGAGTACGTGCACTTCATAGTGCATAAGTTACTTATGGGAAATCATTTGGTCTCTGCTGCTGGAATGTAACATTCTGAAGCAGTAAGTTGCAGATTTAAAGATGTTTAGGTTTTATGAAAGTAGTGTGAGGATGCATTCCTAAATTATAATTTTAATCATTAAAGATTTGCTGGTTGAAGTACATCGATGTACAAAAAGAACTAGCATAATACTTAGTTATTTAATTATTTCTTGAGTAAGCCCATTAAGCTAGAACTTTGTGATCAACATTGATAAATGTGTAAAATTACACATTTATCTTTACTAAAATGACTCAAAATCATGCACAATTAGTATGTTTGAACTTGAGAATGTGTTAAAATGAGTGAAAATGCAGATTTAAATATTCTTAGGTTGAATTCTACCCAAATGTTCAATGAATGCATATTTTGGATCAAATTGGCATGATAAACTAAAAGGATCAAAATAGACCTTAAATGGTTTGTTTGAACTTGCTAGGTCCTCTTGCAACCATGAAGAAAACTCATGTTTAGAAACCGTTGAATCAAGATAACAATTATCAAGTTTGAGTTTGTTTTGATATTAGCTCAATATTGTTTTGATAAGGTCTCTTGAATTATGATTTTATGTGATTTAGTCTTGGAGAAACAGATAAGCTAGACAAGATTAATAAATCTTAAAGATAATCTTGAATATAATTTGAATATGTAAAGATTTATATATAGCACATCGTTGCCACATAGGATATATTATATATATAATTAATATTAATATATAGATTTTTTATATTGGTTCTTATTCATAAATTTGTAATATGTATGTTACAATGATAAATGAAAATTTAAAATTTTCTTTCATGTTGTAAATATATATGTTTTTTATATGTTATAGTAATGTAAAAACTCTGTATACATAAAATTTTTATAAAACATATATATGATATATATTTATCTTTCATGAATGAAATTTGTATTTTGTGTGTGTATATATATATTAAATGACTTTTAGAATGAGGAATCTCCCCATAGTGTGGTAAAATGGCTGCGGGAATGAGTTCCCCATAGTTTGGTAAAATGGCCCATAGAATAAGGAATTTCCCCATAGTATGGTAAAATAGCCCTTACAATAAGGAATTCCCCCTTGGTGTGGTAAATTGGCCCCTAAAATGAGGATTTTCTCCTCATATGGTAAAATGGCCCTAAGAATGAGGAATTTCTTTCTATTGTGGTAAAATAGCTCACGGAATGAGGAATTTCCCCTTAGTGTGGTAAAATGACCTCTGGAATCAAGAATACACCCTTAATGTAGTAGACTGACCCTTAAAATGAGGAATTCCCCCTAGTGTAGTAGAATGAACCTTAGAATAAGGAATTCCGTTTTAGTGTGGTAACATGGCCATCGAAGCGAGGAATTCCTCATAGTGTGATAAAATGGTTCATAGAGCGAGGAATTTTCCCTTAGTGTGGTAAATGTAAAGACATGATATGCTCAATTCTCAAATTAAGCACACCAAGTCCCCAACCACGTATAATCTTACGAATTATACGTAAGATTGTGTTAAAGAAGGTGTTTATGTTGAACATTACTATCCGATTTTAGATTATGAAATCGTTGAGTTAGATTCTAGCAACAATTGGATTTAGCAGCAGAAATAAATTTTATAAAACAATTTAAAAATAAAGACATTTCAAAACTTCCACTCTTCTCAAGTGGAGAATTATTAAATTAAATAAAGCTTTGCAAAAGTTAAATTACAAAATATGGGCTCTACCATGCCCTTTAAAGAATATAATAAGCTTAAATCATAAGTCAAGCTCTTACTAATACAAAACAAAAGAAAAAAAATAACTAACTACATCCACGCTCCTACTCACTTCACTCACCCACTAATTCTCTCCGAATAATCACAAGCGCCTAAAAACCCGAGACAACATCATCATATCATCATCTCATCATCCATCATCACCAACATCAACAACATCAACAAGAACTCATCATCATTAACTTCATTAACATCGTCTTATCACAACAAAACCTATAAAAAGAATAACAACAACAAGGATGAGCTGAAGCCCAGTACACAATAACACAATCATATACGGAGTGACACGCGAACTTAACTAAATGCAATGCATCAATCCACAGGTTATTATCTTTCCATTAAAATAAACAAATCAACAATGGAGCATTCACACTCCGAAACAAGCCAATAGGAATCTAGGGGTCTTGAGTAACAGCAGCTGCTCAGGGGGTTGATATAGATAGACTGGATATCTATATCTATATCTCCTATATCTAATGGATAAAGAATATTAATAGCATCATCTAGGGTTCACACTCCTTTATACACTCCACTTATCCCGGTCTATAACATCAATTACTTCAACGGTCCCATACCTGTGAACTAAAACATATTATTTCCTCCCGAGCCTAAGTAGAGAATATACCGATACAGTTAACCCTATTAGCTACCTACTTAGCCCTTAAGATAAATCACCATTGCATCATGGTGAACCATTGCATCATGAATTTGAGTCATTGCATCACGACAAAATATTGGGCTAAGTGCCTAACTACCATGCCATTGCATCATGACAAGGTTGTCCCTCCGCGGATCCGGATTCAACAACGTAAAGCACAACTAACACTCATCAATTATTAAGCCGAGTTGAAGTTCTTAATCCCTTTTAAATGACTATCCTAACAATCATCACGCAAGTTACTGCGTACCTTGAATATGAAATCCAAATAGAGGTAGAAGCTATCTCAAAAAATATGTCAGATATCCATCACTGTTTAAGGAAAGAACTCATATAAGAAACTAAATTAACATCCACTTATATCAAATTCATATAAGAACTTATATAAAACTTTTATTAAACTCTATTTGATCAAACACTAATGTGGAACCCCACTATGGCTGCGAATATCGCCCCGCCAAAATATGGACAGTTCTCTTTTGTTTGTCAAAGTAATTCTTTTCACTTTAATTATAGTTTGTTATCACAAAATATAACATATATAAAGCATTCATATTCAAAGCAAATAAACATTTGAAACAACATATTGCTCATGTTATTCAAAGATCATCATAACACATTCATCTAAGTCACTTATTAGCTATTAACCCATTTTAGCTTAATCTAAATCAAATTGATTAAAAAATTAATCATTTAATCTAAAACTAGTTCAAGTTGATTAAACTTAAGTAATCTAATTTTTTTTAGCTAATTCAAGCTCATTTAGTCAAGTTGAACTTAGATTTGTTAACTAAGTTTATTTTATATCTAATTTCTATATTTAATTTGACTATTTCTTAAATCTATAAATCTACTTATCTCATGTTTAATTATATCAATCAACTTACATAACATATAAATCATCATACAAGGTCAACTCATACATACAAGATCATATTTCAAGCTCTAGAAAAGATTTGAAGATGATTTTAGAAATTAAATTTGAAACAGGGAATATGCCGACAAAAGTTCGGCATTCGATGCACTGACGCCGGCAATGCTGAAGTCTATGCCGGTGGCGTTGGATGTTGGTGTTAAAAATTTGAACTCTGTGAAGTTTAGGCTTCAAACCTACGCCGGCAGCGTTGATACTCAAAATGCCGGTGTTTGGTTTTTAAAGGCAACATCGATAAAAATTATTGCAAATGCCGGCGTCGTTAAAAAATTTGCTTTTGATCACTTTGGTTCAACCTTCGATGCCGGTAAAATTTATGCAAAAGCCGGTAGCGTTTTTGGTGGTGTTAAGGAATTGGCATTCTGATCACTTCAATACCAGGCTCAACGCGGCTTGAAGTATCAAATGCCGGCGTTCGTGATAGAACATGCTTTTGACAGAAGCTGTTTTCGAAACTTAAGTTTTGCAAAACATTTTAACACTTCCAAACTTCTCCAAATTACTTTCTAAGCGTCCTAAATTGATATATGAACTCCTCAACATCAATCATCCATATTCAACACATCAAACAACATACAATCCTCTTCAAATACTAATAACTCTAAATCACTATTCATCATCTTCAACTCAAACCAACTTCCAACAATCATAATTCAACAAACATATACATAGAGCACCTCATCACAAATCAACATGAATTCATCAATTATGAACTTAAACAACAAGTAAAACAATGATAACTTGAAATAGAAAACTTAGAGTGGAGAAGAAACACGTAATTTCTTCTTCTATCTTCATTCCTAACTTTGATTTCTCCTTTAGCTTTGTTGAATTGAGATGTTGTGGAGATGAATTGAAGAAAAAGAGAAGAGAACAAGAGAAGAGAGATACGGGGAGAGAAGGAAGAAGAAAAGAGAGCGAGAGAGAAATAATAAGAAAGATAAAGGAGGGAGAATGAAAATAAATAAAAGGGAAAGATAAGGATAAATTTTAGGATATTTTAGAATTTAGGTATAGGTTTAGAACTATCAGATCAATATCTATAGTTTTACAAGTATTTAAAAGATAATTTTAAAACCGATAGGTTAGAAATTAAGAACTTAAAATAAGAATTAATTTAGGAATTTATTTTGGATAAAAGATATTTAATTTGAGTTCAGGTTTAAGATCTGATATTTTTAGACAAGCAAATGAACTCAAATTTTACTGAGATTTGGAATTAGTGTTTAGGCTCAGAATCAAGATTTTAGGAATCCTCTAAACAATTTTAGAAAATGTTTAGGAGATTTGGAATCAAAATCTCAAATTTCATTTAATTAATACTAATCCAACTTTGTCAACTTGTCTATTTATATCCTATGATTAATTTAATTAATTCAAATCTATCTAAAACCAATTTCTAATATATGTGAAG